>WIPJ01002510.1:299083-338195 GCA_018155075.1 Cassiopea andromeda | reverse complement strand
CACACACACACACACACACACACACACACACACACACACACAAACAGATGAGGGGAAAAGGAAGCTTGCTAAATAATCCACGCTAGACCAATAGCAAACATAGCATCACCATAAGACAACTACTGTTTCAATGAAAGGTTCCCTAAAATTTTATCAATAGAACACTTTATTGCATCTCGTAGCTTCATCCTTAAGAGACAATTGCTCTTTCTATCATCAAAATTTGATCGAGAAAGGGAACCAAATTTACTGTACAATCACAACTTACATTCTCTTGTTCCAGTGTATTGATTTTTAGCATTGCCTGCGTAGTGTTACTTTTGATTGAATCAGCTCTCTCCTCCATCAACTGGTTGCTCTTTTCAAGAAAGCTGAAAAAAATCCATTAAGGAATATTAGGAGACATTTCAGAATCATATGTCATCTATCTAGCATTTTACAAAACTATAAATTTTTAAAGGTGAAATCAAGAATACATTTTCTACTAATTTAAGTGCATCTAAAATTTCAGCAAGGCTATCCCACCAAATTCCAATTATAGCACAAAAACATCCTGCTAAAAACAAGCAAACAGCAAATTCTCTTAAATCTGCCTGTAGAAACAGGGTGATGTTATGCTAAATATGAATACTTACTTCTGGTTCTTAAGTAACATTTCTGAAATTTTCTCATTCAGAATTTCAATTTTTTTCGTCTTCTCCGCACACTCTGTTTTCAGCTTTTCATTTTCCTTATAAAAAAAGATTCAATATTTGAGATAAAGAATGAAACCTCCATGAGTTTTATCAAACACATTAGAATGTTCCAGTGGAGTCTACAGAACGAATATTTCTTCCTTAGCTTATTTATATGCTTAGAAAAAAACAACAAGTGTCTAAAATTTGCATCTTTGATCATTAAATGGAACTTTCTACTTTTCATATCTTTGCCAATACTACGCATTACCTCAATATTCATCTAAGTCAAGCGTGAATATGGAGTGAAATTCGTGAAGGATGATGGTAGACATGCAAAATACCTGCAAAATTCTACTAATATTAGCAGCTAAAGTTGATGCTTCCATCTCATTTCCACTGATCGGCTTTGATGCATCTTGCCGTATACCACTCTTTTCAAGTCGGTCAATCTAACAGAAAAGCCAATGTCCAAGTCACAGACAGCATTTTGTAAAAAAACTAATCATACTTTCAATAGAACATTACCAAGGAAGTCAAGTTTTCAGAAAGCATCCAAACTCGATACCGAGAAGCAAGGGTGAGGAGAGAGCCACAATCAAAATTACTGGAAAATTAATGGAATACAACAAAAATGAAGCTAATAGGCTACAAAAACATTACCATAAAATTGTTGGGAAGTCAATATTTTCTGTCTGAATCAGTATTGGACATTTGGAGTGAAAGAGGGCACTAGTACCCCCTCCTAATACTGATTTTTCTACAGCAAAGATACTGCCTAGTGACCTTGTATACAATAATCAAGTGGCTTCTCCCTGCAATAAATGTCAGAGTACCAATGACTAGTTTGAATCAACGAGTTATAAGCAAATTTGAATCAAAGGGGCCACATTTGTACTGGAAAAAGACGAAAAAAGATTTAGGTGGCAGCTAATCACTTTCCAGTAAAAGTAAACTCCGTCACATTGATAACTATAATTACAAACAACATCCAATTTAAGCACCATCTTCACATTGGATGACAAAAAGAGCTCCAATCTAATACACCTGTTATATGATATATAAAATAGGCGTCAAACCTTGATTGGCTAACAAAGGAATCCCCATCGAAGGATCCCTGCCAATAATGTTTTTGGCAATATTATAGGTAGGAATCCTTCGATGGGGATTCCTTTGCTAGCCAATCAAGATTCAACGCCTAAGATATTGACAGGAATCCTTCGATAGGGATTCCTTTGTTAGCCAATCAAGATTTGACGCCTATGCTATGATATATAAAGTTTACCTACAAAAAGAAATGTTGCTTACTTTGAGCATAAGGTCATCAATTCTTTCAGTCACTCGATTTACAGCTGATTTAATTTCTCCATGATGGATCTTACTTTCAGACATCAGCAAGGACATTTCTCCCGAGGATTGTGCGGTGCTTGATGGCATAGTCTGCATAGTGGGTACTGTCTGAATGAAAGGCACACTGCCAGGCATCTGCATGCCATACATTGCCTGAGGTGGCTGAAGCAGATAAAAGGAGAGGTGATTAGTGCGTTTGCAGAAAGCACTAGCTTTTTCAGCTAAATTAGGCCTACTATGCATGCCGCATCCAGGCACGGGACCGCCAATTTAACTTCCCTTCCGAAGGACGGCGGAGTGAGCTGTTTTGGGCGTTCATCTGGAAGGTCACCCATCCAATTTCCGACCGTACACAGCCATGCTTAACTTGAGTTAAGCTAATGGAACTGGCTGGGCCGGCCACTCACCCTGGCATCTTATCCCATGAAATGGTATGACAAGACATTATCACCTTCAAGTTGGAACGTAAGAAGCGTAGCGTAGAAATGGTGATTGAACCTATGCAGTCTATTTTCATTATCATGAGGTGACGGGATGTTCACCGAGGTGAACAGCTGTGGCTCTCCATGCCTGTCTATTCTGTGGTAGTCGATATAAATCAACTAGCTGTGATTTCTTCAAAATTCTCGAATATTATCGCTATACCTAGTCTTTGATCAAATCCTTCCTCTTTTTCCAACCACGACGCTAATTAATAAGTATTTACAAATTTCATCTTTTTAGAACATGTGCACGACAAAAGCTATTTTTCGTTTAACAATGGTCTATGCTACTAAGCCTAATTTCATGCTTAATTGATAGAAAGAAGAAAGTTAGCTATTGAGAATAAACAGACAGGAAAATCCAAGTAAAGAGCACGAGCAAGCGCCAGATGGAGGCTAGATGAAAATGCACAGCGGATCCGCTAATTCAAAGAATAATGGAAACGAGTCTGCCTTCGTCTACAACTTATCCTTCATTAGACAAGAATAATTTTCTCCACTAAGATAATCTGAATATTAACTGAGCATAAAGCTGCTTTCAATTATCGAGGAAAAACAATGAGAACAACAGAGGTTTAACGTTGAAATTGCAAAAGGCTGCTCGACTTTGCTAACATGTTTACTGCAAAGTTCTGCTTCCATTCAATTTGAAATAACACGGCCATTTAAAGAAGATTGTCTTAGCATTACGTGATCGGCCTACCTGTAATAAACAATGTAATTATAACAAGGTACTTCATGAATCACTGTCTATCACATCAGGAACAATTCAATGAAGAACAGGTCATTGCAAGGGATTGGACGAAGTCTCTCCAGACCATGTGAGCCGCAAATCTCATACAAGCAACAAATATGTAATGATGCAGGAAGAGTATAGAAAATGCTTTTATGCAACCAGACGTACCTGATAAATAGCCGGGGGCTGAATCAGATGCTGTTGTTGTTGACTCATTGGTGACGGGTTGCTATAATTAGCATGCGCGTGACTCTGTGCCACTCTAGGATTACTACCATGATCATAGGCTGGTCTATGATGTGAGGCTGAAGCATCAGGTCGAGGCTTCAATGAAGGTTTTGATGGGGATTCCGCAAAGTGCTCTTCTTTTCTTGCTACGTTGTCTTGGGTTTGCTGGAATGAGAGAGAAATGTAATAATGAATGAATAACGGGAAACCATAAGTGAGAATGAAGTATGAGGTAATCATGATTTCGGTTTGGTGAAATAGTTTAATTGAGACAGGGTGCCTACGCTTTCTTTACTTCAAAAATTAAGGACTTTTAAGGAGAAAAAAGGAGATTTTCTAGAAATTTCTAAAGCGAATTTGACTCGACTACAACAAAAATCCATAATAATTAAGGCAATTTAAGGACGTTGTCGTGTTATCAGCCCCTTTGATACCGACTTAACACACAAGTTCGACTTTATCAATCTATTTCCTAAAGCGAAATTGAAAATCAAAAAAATGAGACTTCTCTTGTAAGAACTTTTGCGATACACTGGCATGAAACTCTGCATATTCAAATCTCGCTTACAAAACACCACAGTTGCCTTTATTAATTATATTTCTTAAGGAGATTTAAGGGGATTTTGATAAATCTGAAATTAGTTTAGGATTTATAAGGATTTCTCTGGACACTTTCTTTCCCTAAGGATTTCTAAGGATTTTAATGAGGAGTGGGAACCCTGTGCGAGACACTGTACATGAATTAGAAATTTCTACAAGGGTTGCTCGAAAACAAAATCAAGAGAAATGGGGCTGATAAGACTGTCTGCAGGACATAGACATACATGCAATAAATGTAATTTCGTGTTCAACGGAAGCTCCCATCACGAAATTATCCAATGTACGAAATGCGACCAGAGACAAACAATGTTAGGACACAACCTAACAGCTACTATCAAAGTTCAACTAAAACTGATAATTTGCCAAAACAACCACCTCAAAATTGCACTTGACTAGTCTTAAAGCATATAATGACAACTTCTTGGTAATCTAAATCAACCAAATTTCTGTTTTTGTACAAAAGTTCGCATTCAAATACAGCATTATCATTTTACGGATGCGTGAGACTAGATTGGTCACAAAACAAAACTTTGACTGAGATTCAACACTGTTACATGCTAGAATTCATCCGCATTCTTTAATCATGTATGAAGAAAATTGAAATCTAAAAGAAATTTCATACGATTTGAGGTTGCTGCTGTTGCTGCTGTTGCTGCTGTGGTTGTTGTGGGTGTTGCTGCTTGCTTTCGTCGTCTACAATTTCTTTCGTTTCATGCTCCTCCAAAGATGTTTGCGGTGAGGTAAGCATCGCCTGTCCCATTTTTGACATACGCGCAAGTAAATCCGCCTTTCCACTTGATTTCTCTAATGACTACAACACAAAGAGAAGTTTGAGTGCCACTTCTAATAAAATTAGTATGATTCAGATTGAGACTAAAACACCTATGATAGACCGGTGATAGAGAGCTTTTGGTAGAAAGAAAGAGGCGTCTATGGGGCTCCTGCTGTGGTTGTGTAAATAAAATTGAAGGACTTTTTAAGAAGATTTTAAGGACTAAAAACAAATATCTAAGGAGCAGTTTTGTATGTTTGACAGAAAGCAAACCATTTCCTGATAGAAAACGTGATGATTTCCATTGCTTGTTGATGAGAATAGATTTTCAGATAATAGTTCACATTTCACAGATTTTTTTTCAAAAAGAGTGTTCTTTCCAATATTAGAGCTTTATGTTTGTTGATTAGAAATAAGGAGTTTTTTGGAGTTTTTCATAAAATGCAAGAA
This sequence comes from Cassiopea andromeda, assembly GCA_018155075.1. Lineage (NCBI taxonomy): Eukaryota > Metazoa > Cnidaria > Scyphozoa > Rhizostomeae > Cassiopeidae > Cassiopea > Cassiopea andromeda. The sequence goes on along the minus strand of WIPJ01002510.1, from coordinate 332,903 downwards.
TTTAATGAGTTTTGAAAAGGAATTTTTCTTATCAGACAAGGAAATTTGAAAAGGTGCAGACGATAAATAGATATAGTTAAAATGGACACTGAGATAACACATGTAGTTATAATGGACATATTCATGCTACTGAATAATTGAGATGAATCCAAAGAAAATTTCCATTCTTCCTAAACAAGCTTGTGGATCAAATCATACAAGTTAGCTAAGAAACCTTTGAAAGTTGTTCTGATAATGAATGAGTCCTTCCCTTCCGCAAATCTTTCTCCAAAGCCACCCTGCGTAAGAGGAAGGTATGTGAAAAAGTGATACTTATTATTGAAACCAGCAATATTTTTGTTGAAGCTTTTATCCTGTTGAAATATTCGTATTATTATTATTAGCAAAATGAATGAAAACATAATTTTATTGACAAAAACGATCGTCCAGTAGGACATAGTCGATTTACCAAGAATCGAATCACAAAAAAGAAGTATGAGAATACGTCCAAGGTGCTATGAGAACTGGCTGGGAGAAAAAATGTGAAATACAATCCCATATTGCATTACTTTGCTTTTCTTCGAATCTCGAAATGGACCCAAAATAAAAGCTACAAGGTTTGATTTCTTCGAAAGGAAAACAAGCATGCATAGCAACACAACGAGAATTGTTTCTTTAAACTATTCCGTAACGTCACTGCCACAGTGAAGATAGGTCCAACCTACTTCAAACGTCATGGTTTATCGTAAAAAAACGCTCTAGCCCATACAACTTCTAACTTCATGCTGGTTGCTTTACTTGTTATGCAAAAAACATCAAAATACTCTTGAGCTGCATATCAAACAAAACAAAAGCAATGTGTATAAATATCATGGTTGTGCACTGAACCCCAACATTAAAAAAACTGACTATCACACCCCAGGGTAACCTACCCCAACCAAAAACAGGGCTCCTCCCTTAAGAAGAATAGTATATAAGCCCATGAATATAATCAAAACTAGAAATAATCATTGTACAAACCCCAGCAAGGCGTTCTTTTCCTGTGCTTCCATCTCTTTTTTCTCAGACTCACCTCTTGCCAAAGCCGAATCCGTCTGGTCTATACTTTTAGCCTCACTCACTTTTAGTTCTGGCTTTTTATCACCTCCAGAATTCGCAGACTTTGGTTGCTCATTTGCAATGGGGGCAGAACTTTCATTGGGGGCTGGATCCATGTTTGCATATTTTGGGTCAGGGTTCGCAAATTTGGCCTTTTAATAGGAAGCAAAAATTGAGTATTTAAATAAGTTAATAAAAACACTTGATTTCAGCACAATCAACTTCAATCAGATGGGAGAAAATTCAAAATGGTGATCAGGAAGTATATAGAGCAGCTTGTGCTGCTTTATCATAACAGGAAATCAAAATCTTGAAGCTTCTGAGAAAGAAGAATTAAAGATCCAAAAATAAATTGGTGAAGCCTGTAATGATAGGAGTATTCAGTCGCTTCATAAATGTGAAACACAATTCACTAAAATGGCTTCACATGTTTATATTAATGAAACTATTCAATGCAAAAAACCAACCCGTGTGACATCTATCTCGAATATAAGGGTGGAGTTCGCAGGAATCCGCTCCCCTACGCCCTAGAAAAAAGGCAATGCAATGCTTAGACAGAAAATGTCCATGGTGAAATGTCATCAAAGAATATATGATTCGCTCTGTTGATTTATAAATTATGCCTACCCAATCAGATAACATTAATTACTAACTCACATATGGCAAAAGTGAATCTAAAACTAATTACGATTTCTTTGCAGCATTAAGATAGTATGCCAATTAAACAACTGAATGATTCCTTTGCTCACTAGCTTAATCAGTCATTCATACAAAAGCCACAAGAAATAAATCCAACTGTCACTATGTTTCAAATTGACCAGTACATGCAGCTTAATTGAATCACTGCCTCTAAATGAAGAAATGCTGACTAACAATGTATGAGCATATTTTCATTAGTAAACAAGACTAATATATAATGCACACCATAAATGTGGTGCTTTAAAAAATTCAACTGTAACAATGACTTAAAAACTAGGTAAGATGAGGAGACAGATCAAGGGAGAACACTGCCCAAATACATCAAAACAATCAAAGCATGTCACCTAGAAGTTGCCTCCTATGCAATCTCAATAAGTGTAAAAGTTTCTCCAATTAATTTCTCCAACAATTGCAGCAAAGTCTTGGAATAAAGATAGAAATACCTTTGATCCATAGGCTAGGCCTGGAGGAATAAACAACAAACGCTTTCCACCTTTTCTCATCCCAGGAACTCCTTCTTCCCAACCCTGAGAAAAATGCTCAAACAGGTAAGAGTAGTAACTATAATCTACTTGAAGGTTAAGCAAAAATCTACTTTACAGTAATGGCACTGCAACAAAATGATCAAATGGCAAGTCCAAAAAATAAAATGAACCAGCAGGGCAAGTGATATAGCACTGGAAATATAAATTGCTCAAAATTAAATAAAAATAAAGCATAAATATTACTTTGATCACTTTTCCTTTGCCAACTTTCATTTTGTATAGTTTGCCAGAGTCTTTGTTTGACTCAAACATCTTAAACAAAGGCATAAATAGATCGGAAAAGCTATGCAAGCAACAACAAGAATAGATATGAGAGAAAGAAGGAAATGTGAATTTCTAAGAAATTAGAAAAACTTTTTATTCAAATTGTCTGCTGAGTTGCAAAATAGAATAATGCATACTCACTGTATAACAGAAAATGTGTGAAACAAGCCTAGTTAGGTTGAGGTTGAGGACTCTACATGCTTAATTCAAAACTAAGACAACTTAGACTGACAGATCTAATTATCCTTTTTCCATGTCTTAGGGACAACTACAATAATTCAAATGAAATCTGAAATTCTACACACTTGAGCCAAGCTCTTGACTTAGAATCAACAACAACACTGATGATTGAAAAAACAACCACCAACTACCACTAACCCAAAATGCAGAAAAACCAAACAACATTTGAAAGTTTCATTCTCTAATCTTCCAAAAAAAATGCAATAAATCTTCTGTATCAGGGATCATGCTCAGTTTTGTTGAGTTATGCTCACTGACATTTTAAAAATAATTTCCTCACCTTTCCAAATGATTGGTTTGTATATAAATGCCCAGTATATTGTAATTCTACATTGTCCCCCTTCTGCACATCTTGACCATCCCCAATAATCAAATCTTGCAGTAAAAGGCCAACTGGGGAACAGTTGAACTTTGCCAATCCAACCTAAAACAACATAGTGAGCTTAGCTCTAAAACTTGGCATCCATATAGTCATTGAGCCTCATTGATGGTTTTTCCTAAAACTAAAAGACTGCCGAAAACCAAAAGTGACTATATGGAAACAGCACAATATTTTCACAATTACATTAATTACTGAGCCACTGAGAAAGAATTTAGTTCTTCCTCGCCTCCTTTCTGCATCAAGGTCGCTGTGCATTGCACAGCTTATTTCCTTCTGACTAGAGATATGATCCTATTGGCTTGGAAAACTCAAATTGGAGTTGTCAAGTCTCCTCCAATTAGGATTTATTTCTCAGTAACCAGAAATGACTGAAGAGACTTAACACAAATATATTCTTGATATAGAAACAAGTCTAATTTCTTGAGCACTAAACTGCACAGACAATTATTCCCATAAACTTCCTGCATAGAGCAGCACCATGTTGATCACATTCAGTTAGTATGCCTCTCAGTTGGTATTTTCTAATGCAGGCTGGGCATATTAATGCTATTCACTTAATGCAGACTTGCAGTCAATGACATAAAAATAGAATTACCCTGCCTTATCTGGTAAGATATAAATTTTAAAACAGCTACAATATCAGGCAATCAATAATCCAAGCAAAATGCACTAGGAAAAAAACTCAATAACATTGGCTGGTTAAACAAAAAAATTTAATCTCAGGCCCTTAAAGACATACCATTTTACCAAACTCAGTGGCAGCAGAAGAACTCTCAAAACAAACCGACCACATCTGTGACTGATCATCATAGAAACTAGCATAGTTATTTTTCTGAACCTGGAAATCAAAATGAACTTATGTTTGAATTAGTATTAATACCCATAAACTAATAAGGTGGGATCTTAATACTAGTCAACTGACTAGTATTAAGATCCCAAACAAGAACAAGGATCCCAATATTTTTTGTAATCCTCCAAGAAGATATTTGAAGTGAATGGAACTTCTATTCTGTAAGTCTTGTTGTACATGATAATTATGAAGCAAGAAAATGCAACTACAAAAACATGTTTAAAGAAGCAGTTGAGAAAAATCAATTAATATATATATACAAATGTATCATAAAACTTGGCACTATAAAGCCAAGGAAATACAATTTTTATATTTCATAACACATATATTCCAAGCTCTTCATTACATATTATCCTTGCCTAAAAGGGACAATATTTTACCACTTTCCATTTATCGTAATATGCTATTTATTCAATAATGTTGTATTTACTAAGTAAATAATTGTGACTCATAAAAAACAACTTACTGTGAAAGAGAAATTTGGGTGAATCTTTGCAGCTGCAACAGGCTGTTTCTGGCTAACATATAGCAAAATCTTGGACTGCAAAACAGTCAATTAAAGAAATCTTAAGTTCTCAGAAAGTTTATGAACCATGACTTAGGAAGCAGTCAAAAGAACATATGGGTTGATATTTCTGTATATATGTATAATACTGCAATCAATCTGGTATTTAATTTAGAATGGAAGAAAAAAGCCCTGAACACTGATTAGAACTAATAGAAAGTATTCAGTGAAGGTAATTTTGCTTGAAATCTACTCTTTACCATCAAAAAAATCCAAAGCAAGAAAATCCACTGTCTAGAGAAATAGACACTCCCATGATGAAGTTTGAAAGTTGCCTGATATAACAAGAAATTTCAGGTGTGATACACCCATCTTAATACATTGTTATTTACTATAGTCATATCAACACATACATCTGCATTTCTCTGATCACCAAGAACAGCTATTCCCAACTTTCCTTGCTTGATATATTGACCATTCACACTACAACAAAATGATAAACTTTGTTAGAGATTGTTCTCAAATGCACCCCTAATCAGACTATAGGAACACCCCAAACTCTTGAAATGAGTCTTCAGATATTGCAATTCTGATAGTATTACTAAATCATTGCTTTCAAAAAAAACCATGCTATGAAAAAGCACTAGCCTAGCTACAAGACAACTCTTTTGAAAGCAAAAATAACACAATAAGGAGAATATGCTACATACAATCTGAAAGTGTGAACTGCAGTGGCATATAGAAGGCTTGGGGGACTTCCCTTCTGATCTGCTTTGCCATTAGACTCATCTGAAACAAGATACAAAAATTTCACTCTCTGTCATAGCTCTAACCAGCAAAAGTAATTGATAATTGGAAGTCTAGGACATGGTTCCTACTAAGAGTGTAAATCATGCTTGAGTTTAAAATAGCTTACACCATGCATAGGCAAAATTCTTCTTCAAATGGGTCACAATTTGTTTGTCATCAAAGGCTGAGGGCCATTAATAGAAGACAGGTAATAAAATATTACATGCATCTACATGAATTTTTATAACACATAGGTATGTCAAGTCCTTTCAAGAGATTCTTATCATAATCTTAGAACACAGGGCTCTCAGATGAATTTTAGATTCACTACAATGTGGGAATGGAGGCCTAGTATTCAACTAAAGTCTGATGGGCATTTTCAGATAGTTCATCATGATTTTCTTGGGGAAGAGAATAAACTTCAAACATTTAGAAGGGAGTACTCCTGTAAATCTCTTTCAGGTTTGGAATAATCTCCTATCACAAGCACCGAAATTTCAAAATTTTTCAAAAACTCATCAATTCACAGGAGAAGACATCACAAATTCTTGGTGGGCCAGATTAAAACCTTCCATAGGCCAGATTCGGCCTGCAGACCATAGGTTGCCCATGCATGGCTTACACCGAAAAGTATTTGATAACAGGAAAACAGCAAACACATATAGAATAAAATACAAAACTAATGACTAAAGGGAAATATCAAGACAATTTCCCATGGAAAGACTAAAACTATTTATTAAATCACATGTAACCACTATATTTCCTAACTTGGATTTCATATATTACTATCTTTTGATTCAAAATGTTGCAAGGAATTTGGAAAGAATGAGGAAAACAGATGAATTTCAGTGCTTTTGACAACTCATAGAATCTTATGGCAAATGTGGTGAACTGCCATTATCTACAATGGACACAATATTAAGGCTGATCCAGTGACTGAGTTAACTCCAAAAACTATCAGGCAAATGAGAGATCAATCTAAAATATTGTTAAATTGACTCAAAAATATAAAAAATAATCACCTTTAGATTTTGGTTGTTTTGGAGCAGTGTAAGTTAGTGATTCATTGTCTCCAGCGCCTCCTCCCATACCAAACAATGATGCAAGTTTTGAGCTATAATGAAAAGAATAAAACACTTGTAAAAACAGAGAACATAACTTCAGCTTTCAATAATAAACTTAACTGCATAGCATTAATTCCATGGAAGCAGACAGGTGTGCAACTTCAATGAAGTAATAACTCGTGCCAGCATTTATCTACCCTCTTCTTGAATTGATACATGAGAGGAGTATTGCCATATTATGCAGAGCTATTTCAAGCTTCCTTTCTATTACATTACTAATTCCTCCTGTTTGTAATTCTAAGTAATACAGTTAACCAATGTAAAATAATTAAAAAAATAACAAAAATAATTGTATACATGAAAGGAGTTCAGAATTTCAGACCTAGTTAATAGAAAATATATTATATGCATGAGTAAGATAGACAACTTTGTCTATCTTACTCATAATTGAAAAGAGAGCTTCTCAACCAGGATGGCACCAGGAATTTTCCAACAGGGGTGACTATTCTTACAGGAAGGGTAAGAAATGGTCAGCACATAATTGCCAAGTTTCAGAAAATAAAATGCTGGAGAATAATGGAGTGCTGCACAGCAGCACTGAGGAACTGTGAAGGAGCTTAATCTTCACATTGCTATTTTACCCTGACCATTACAAGCTTCCCTGAATTTCCCTGAACTAAGCAAAATGGACTCTTTTCTCCCTGACTTTCCCTGACCAAAGCAAAATTTTCTCTTTTCTCCCTGACTCCTTGACTACATAAATCCAAAAACTTGTGAAAAATATGGAAAAGAGGTCTGGCAATGCAACTGGAAACAACTGGTGATATAGATATAGATAAATGGCAATATTACAAATACAGTGGTGTACTGCTAATCATGAACAAAGGGGGTAAACACCAACTTTCTGAGGTCATACCCTTTAGAATCACCAAAAATTAATCCAATCCATTACTAATCAAAATTTGTACCAGGTTATAATGTTATACAATATATGGAACATGATATTAAATTGAGTTAGCAAATCATAAGTAAAATAGAGAAAGAAATAATATGTCTGCAAAAATCTGGCATGCAAAGGAAGAGCTGTGCTCACAAATATGCATTTAACAAGAGGATTGTGCCCCCTGAGCTCTCCAGGACTACAACCTTGGATAAATGCCAAATCACAGAACAGCTTTGAAGGGAAGAATAGTGCAACTAAATGCAATACCCCCCCCCCCTTGAATAAGTGCAACAAGTTCTTCTAAGTTGGATATCAATAGTGCTAAATGAGATCTATTCCTTTATAGGAAAAGCGTGCCCTGCAGTGTGACTGGTGGAAGTGCAGTGTTTACAATGGATCAGGAAGTGAAATCACACAACTCTACAAAAATGCACTTTTCAGCTATTTTACATATGACCGTAAGACATGCTCAAAAGAATGTCGTGTGGTAGCGGAAATCAGGGGTTATTTCTTCTTTAGCATACATTGTCCGGCATGATTGAGAGAAGAAACTGACTGAATCTTTTATATATACCAGATTGTGATCACGTGAACATGGGGGTATTTTTGTGTCAATGAAAGCTCCTATGAAACACTTTCTAGTTAAAATTCTCCTTCAATTACTCCTCTTTCCATCTAACTGAAACTCATGTCCCTTACCAGTTCTATGACTAACTTCTAATCCCTCAATAATGCGCCCTTTTGCGACTGTAGTAAAAGAGATAAAAACACTAGTGAGCGATACAAAAATGAAAGTTGCCTATTTGAAAAACAAACTCTGTTTCACATACCCTCCAGCAGCACCCTTTGGAGTGAAATCTCCATCATCATCATCAAAAAACATATCCTCTCCGATTAGGCTTGTACACTTTCATTTACGACCTGTCTCATTCACCATGCAGAGCACTTTGTACCAACTTCCCGTCACTTTCCGTCATAGGCAGGAACTAGGTTGAAAGCGAGATCTTCAATTCATCTGGAGGCTGTTTTCTAAAGAATCAATTACGTATCCAAAAGGAGGTGCTGGGAATGCCACACCCCCCCAACATCTAGGAAAATGATGTTGAAAATTTCTTTAAATCCATGTTGAAGTACTAATAAAGCTCGAGGGAAGTCTTCTTTGTCGGAAAATTGGGGCAATATGCCCCCAACAATTCCCACTAGCTTTACCCCTAAGGTAACGACCATGGTAAAGACGTAATAGTGCAGAGTGAAAGTTGAAGGAGAGCTATTGATATGAAAGCAAAGTGTCCAAAACTAAGAAACCTGGGAGGTTTCATAAAATATTTTCATAGTCAATGTGTTTTTGCTCTTCGACATTATTGCCTTTCCATAGTGATGAAGTACTGATATACGCATAAATGATCTCGATAATTTAACTAACTTGCAACCTTTGCATAGTCTTGCGAGGCATTTTATGTGTAACGAGAATAGTGTGAGATTGTGCGTGGAATTGTGATTGTAACTCTCAGTGTCAGTTGGGTGTGTTGTCACAGTGATAGTTGAGTTTGTATTTTGAGTACTGTCAGTTAGTCATCAAGCGTGCTGTGTTACACTCTTTTCTTTTTATAAGAATACCTAATTTTTTTCTGAGCCTCAATATTCTTAACAATTTTCGGTTTTGAGCCTCAGATTATTCTTACATTATTCTTAAATTGTTCTTGCTCAACACAAGGTGTAAATTCGCCTTAAGATCAAAGAAACATATTAAATCATTTTTCATGTGTTGATTCACCATAAATTTCAACGAATTTTAAAACATATAGATATATATATAGCGTCAGAACATATAGATATATATATAGCGTCAGAGTGACAAATGTTTTGTGTTGGGAGGAAACTCTTAATTAAATTTGATTCGATTATCAAAATATTTTAGTTTTGATGAAGGTTGAGCCTGGCAATATTCTTAAATTATTCTTAAATTTTAGCAATTTTGAGCCTCAATATTCTTATAGACTTTATTCTTATAACAAAAAGAGTGTAGTGTCATTGGATAATAAATAAAGCAACGTATTGTAATCGGGGAGTTCGTCGATTAAAGGAATAGATACTAGTCAGATCAGGTTGTTGTTTTTTCTCAGGGGCTAGACCCTCGGGCCTTGCCCCACAAATGCCTTTATATTCATCCATATGAAAGAACCCAGAAACGTTACATACGTAAGCTTTGAGAGAACACGCAGTTTCCAAAATAAAATTATCTCACACCAATGCTTGCATATTGACTACATATCTGAAGTTGAAGAAACATATACCGGCATTAAAAGCATGACCTCTTTTAAAATATGAGCTAGGGGGTTGCCCACACAGGTACCACACTTGTACCTCCAATTACAGCATTTTGCAGTCTTTTAAACCCTCCATGGATGGTCCCTTTTTTCTCTTTGGTCTTATAACACATGGGCGAAGGTCATTGAAAGCTCTTGCATGCACATCAATGACTTCATCTGCCATATTTTATCTAGAAAGAGCATCTCTACGTTCAAAATGGGCATTTCTCTAAGGTCTAAAGGATATGATTCTAATAGATTTTCTTAAATCACATTCTGACTCCAATTTTTCTCAACTCCCTGCTTCATAGTAATTGGTGCCACCACCGGATGTTTGCACCTTTCTTTTAATTTCTTTGGCTCTACTGCCCTGAACATACTCTGGAATAGCCTCTGGAGCAGACTCTCATAATATGTTTTTTACAGCCATCTACAAGCAATCAGCCTCCCTGAGCACTTTTAAACAGCCTAATTAGCAATCCAAATAAGCGTTGCACTTTTAGTTTCTACATATTTTCATTTTCGTATGGTATGAAAGGTTGTAATTTTGTAGTTAAAGGCAGTGTTTGTATTTATATTTTGTTTTTTTTACATTTTTGTTGGATTTTAAATGGAGGGACCCTTGAAGTATTTCTGCTGAAGGGCTCCTCTATGTAAAGAATTTTAGAATGACATGAAAATGAAGTAGAAAAATAAGATCCCCTTCAAAACGTGTCCCCTAGTTAAGATTATAACAGACTATGACATTAAATGTGGTTTTCAATGTACAATTCAAATTATGTCGCTTGCCGTTCTACGACATTTGCCAAGAATAGCAATACTGTCAGTGAAATACAATGATGAAATATATTATTTGGTGAAGTTTGCAGATACAACATGATTTGTTGTTGTTGTTTTTTATTTTATTTTGAGTAGGCTGTTATACCTAGCTTATTCAGCTAATTTAGGCCTACTATGCATGCCGCATCCAGGCATGGGACCCCTAGTTTAGCGACCCGAAGGATGCCGGAGTGAGCTGTTTTGGTCGTTTCTGGAGGACGCCCATCCAGTTTTTGACCATGCACAGCCATATTTAACTTCAGTTAAGCTAACGGAACTGGCTGGGCCGCTTGGCCACTCACCCCGATTTTGTTGAGGGTAGCACCGATACCAAAATTTCATATTTTTCCTCTAATGAGAGTTATAATTAAAAGGAAAGAATCATCGAACAAGAAAAAAGGTCTTCAAAGATTTACTGGTACAGATGTGTACGAAGTAAATGAAAATCTTCAAAAATGATGAAATTGATTTATCTGAAAAGATTGCTCCGTCTAACAATGCTTCTGATTCATCCTCATTATACTCATAAATTTCTTCTCCTTAGACTCCTGCTCAAGTACTAGATTGGTCTACGTTTCAGAGAATTTTTGGTGTACCACACTACTACGTAACGTCACAGTGACGTGTATAATCATGGGCGTATGAGGACATGAAATTTGGAGGGGCTGTAAACTTTCTGCCCGAATGAACAAGGAGATTAAAGAAGTAATCCAAGGGATTCCCAAGACTTATGGTACTTTCTGTGAGTCACTTAGGGGGGAAGATTCTATGGCAAAATCAAGACGTTTTGTTATTGCTCGGCCAACTTCTTAGGAGTTTTCATAGTTTATGTTTGAAATAGGGGACATGTGCCATTTGTGATGATTTTATGTATGTGTGTGAAGGTGAAAATGTATTAGGAAGGTAACCTGAAAACTCTAAGTAGAGAGAAAAAGAGGGCTCTGGGGGTGAAACCCCCAGAAAAGTTTTGCTACCCACGCCCTTTAGATTGTTAGAAAGTGTAGGAAACACCTTCTCAGCATACTCTTTTGTGCTTAATTGTAGGGGATGGAATTAGCAGGAAGGTGGATGTTTTTCTAGATGTTCATAAAGTGGAGGGGTGGTAATAAAATGACATACTAGCATTCCAGGAAACTCGCAACAACCCTGAAGGAAGTAGAAGAGTTGATGATCCCACCAGATGGTGTTAAGCAAAAATTGGATGGAGTGATAGACTGTGTTCCACCTGACAAGGGTTGTGAAGTGCTTGATGGAGATTTGGCTCTAGCATAACGGGATGAAAATGATAGTGAAAATTTTGCTGATTGTAATGATGGCAATGCTTTGTTAAAATGGGGGTTATTATAAAATGCTATGTGGGATGAAAAATTTCATCAAAAAGTGCATTATGACCTTCTACTTTTAATTATGACTGGTCCCTAAGAAAAATTTCAAGAAAACCATTTTTGCTATAGTTATTAAACAAGCTAGAATTGTCCTTAGTATTGGGCCAAAAGCTTTATATTCTACATTTATATTCTATATTTTTTTTTGTCATTGAATAAGTGAGATGACTCGCTGGGCCAATGGCATTGCAGTTTCGTCTGCACGAAATCCACGCTTGACAAATTGAGAATTCTTGTCAAAAAGTTATTCTGTGTTCATTTTCCACTGTAGTTAAACAGTGGTTTTGCCAGTAGTATCCTTCTAGAAAACTTGCCCGAATGAAGCGAGACTCTGCCCAACTGAGGGGAGGGCTGCAGCCCCCTGCCCTCGCCTCCTAAGTTTATGGGCTTAATGCTAAGCTATAGCTTACTATAGCTAATATGAAATTAATCATATACTACAACGTAGCACTACAATGCTCAATAATGCAGAAAACCAGCTAATTATGTAAGTAATGCTTTGCCAGTGTGTCTGTTTGTTTGGTCCATAAAAGTAGCCTTACTTAATTCATTCACATGGATTGCAAATGCCTCATTTGTCTTACACACTCTTTGCTTTGTGAACTATGCTTGAAGTTCGGGTTCATTGTTTGGCTCGGCTGCAGCTATATCAGCAGTTTCATCTTCGACATAAACGCAACAGCAGCATAAGCTGTTTGCAGTACATTGAACCTTCAGCCTGTCCACTGTAGCAAGAAAAGTGTTTGAAAGCCCTGAAACAGCTGCTAGTCCAAACAGAAGACTATAACCGTAAAAGCTAGATAGACTAGCAAGTCCAAATGGGTCTCCATAACCAATCGTTGTGAAAGAGAAGAATGCAAAATATAATCCATCAAGTATTCCTACGGTTCTTTTGCCACTGAGCTGAAACTCTATCGATAGATCAGTGTGAAGAGAAATCATTGCCAATAGAAGAAGAATTATAAGGAGGATGATCTGTATCAAAAGTCTGTATTTTAGTGGCTTGTCACGTCTGATGAGTCTATTTACGGAATACATGATCCTCTCAATCCAATCTGAAATGACAATTCCAACATACACTAACAAAGACAGCATCAAAGGTATCGTAATCAGAGCGTATGGAATCACCAGCAGCCTACCAGTCTTTGTCTTTGGTGTTACTTCTCCAAAACCTGCAAAAGATACAAAAGCGTTATGGATGGGAGAATTAGAAAACACGCTAACGTTTGTTTCTGGATTTGGAATTTTACAGGTAGTTTTCTACGTTTAAAAGTAAGAGTATCCAATAACTATTATGGCATTAGCGGATACTAAGGGATGCAAAGGGGTAAATTGCCCCCTCCAGCTGCCGTGGAGTCGACAAATTCTTGGAAAAAGTAGTAGAATAAAGACTAAATACATGCTTTTATTAATAAGAAAAGCAGTTTTTGCTTGAGCCCACGTTTTCTTGTAAGCTTTTTTCCTGTTCCTTGTATGGATCCAAGCGGAAATTTTACTGTCCGTACAGTCTAATATTTGTGATAAAAAACGCAGATGCCTTGAGCGGATGAAAGAGATAGTGCAAATGAACTATGTAAAGGCAGATATAGATTTCTTTTGAAATTGGGGACGAAAAGTAGCTACAACTATTTTTATCAAACGATGATCACAAAAGCATTTCAAGAGCCGATCATGATGATGATGATTATTATTATCATCACAATTTAATCAAAGAGGTTCTGTTCTATCACCATATTCCTGATAAGGCCCAGGCTTTAATTTCTAGTCTCTATGAAGGTTTTCACACAGCTGTTATAACTGATCATTACTCAACCCCTGCTATTCCTGTTCGACGTGGTGTTCTCCAAGGTGATTGCCTTAGTCCTTTATTATTTAACATGTGCTTCAACACTTTCATTCAATTCATTCGCCAAAAAAATACAAACAACTGGGTTTCTCTGCGTATGATAAACTCGATTGCCTTTTCAAACAGGTGCACTGGTTTCAATTTGCAGATGATGCTGCTGTAGTCACAACCAATGAGCGTGAGAATCAACTCCTTCTAAATTGTTTTACAAAGTGGTGTCAGTGGTCTAATATGGTCATCAGAGTAGACAAATGCATGACATTTGGTATTAAAAAGTTTTCAACTCGCTCTCTTCAATATGAGCCAAAATTATTTGTTAACCACAAGACAGTACCCACTGTCAAATCAGGAGAATCATTTAAATATTTGGGAAGATATTTCAACTTTGAAATGGACAACAAAGTTCATAAAGAAAAATTGCAATCCTCCCTTGTTGATATGCTGACTAATATTGATAGCCTTTCAATTCTACCAAAAAATAAATTACTCTTGTACCAAAGATATGTGCTCTCAAAACTCTCCTGGCATCTTACTGTTGCCAATCTAGCTAAGACGTGGGTAATTGAAAACCTGGATTCCATTAGTATACGGTTCATACGCCAATGGTTGGATCTTCCTATTAGCGCTACTTTAAGTGGTATCATCCTTCCCTGCAACCAGTTTGGCCTAAATCTTCAACTTCCATCTGTAAAATTCATCCAATGCCAAACTGTTTTACGTAATTTCCTAAGATCCTCCAAGAGCGATAACATCAAGTCTTTATGGAAAAGCACCAGTTGTAGTATGAATGTTCAATATGATTCATACAAAAATACCAAGCAGATATTAAAAGCAGTACGCCAACAGCATGCCGAAAAGCTACGGTCACAACTAACATCTCAAGGCTTCATTATCTCTTTTCTTTTGGAACACTCTATGAAATCGCTAAACTCTTTGTGGTCTTCTGCTCAGAGCAAGCTACCTAAGAACATTTTTAACTTCTCTATAAGATATCTTAATAATACCCTTGCCAATCGTGTGAACATTTACAAATGGAAGCTCTCTCAATCCTCTGATTGCTCATTTTGCCTCTGTCCCGAGTCTCTTCTTCATGTTGTCTCTGGCTGCAAGTCATATCTTGAAGAGGGCCGTTACACACGGAGGCATAACTCAGCATTACACTTTGTCGCCTCTACGTTACAAAGTGTGAGAAATTCCTCCCTATATGTTGACCTTCCGGGATTTCTCTCCCCTTGCATTATAACAGGAGATCAACTGCGTCCGGATATGCTTCTTTCCATTGGTAAGACCACGCTCTATGTGATTGAGTTGACCGTTGGGTTTGAAACCAATTTAAATAGCAATGCAGAGAGGAAACACGAAAAGTATTATCAACTTACTCGAGATCTTTCGTCGGATTTTCATAGCGTCAAATTTATTAACCTATCCCTTAGTGCTCTAGGAATTTTCGGCAAATCATGCGAGCCTTTTATAGACATGTGCAAGGAACTGGAGTTTAATAAGCAACACACAGATTTTATAGTGCGAAAGCTATCTACAATCATTATCCGATCAACATATTATATATTCTGTATGCGTAACAAGCCCTGGACTAACCCTGACCTACTAATATACTAACCGCTTGTAGAACACTTTTATACTAAAATTTACATTCCTTATACTGTATTTTTTTTTGTCATACCAAGTCTGTCAAATGCAAGTTACCTAATTATAGCGAGATTTGTATTTGTATTCTTAAATATTATATCATCATCAGAAGTTCATCGGATTTTGAAAACGAGGATGATTATACGAAAGATGAACACATGGCTAACTCTGTAACTTGCATCGACTAGATTAAAAGGACGCAGTAATATGATCTGCAACCTCACATTACAGCTTTTCTATGCGAATTCCCAAAATTCTTAAAAGCAAGATATTTCGTCGTGACAAAATTTCATCTCATTTGAAATTTCGTCGAAGAAATTTTCGTCAAAATATTTGTCCGAAATTCTGTCACGATGAAATTTTTTGTAGTTAATGTATGTTGCGCTATTCTTCGGTGTCGGTGAAAAGGTTCAGACTTCCATGATATTTCCCTGAAAATGCAAAAACTACCAACTTTTCCTGACAATTCCGTGACATTTTGATGATAAAGAAGGGGAAGAGGAAGAAAAAATGGGGTCTGGGGTGCAGCTCCAGAAAAATTTTGGAGTCACGCCCTTTTTAGGATCGAAGAGAGGGGTATTTTTAAGGCATACCCTTCAAAACCTTGCATTGCACTTACTAGGCACTACTTTAAAGTACAATAGCTTTTTAGCATGCATGTAGTAATTTCGCTGGGTCTTAAAGTTTAACGGTAAAAAGTGAACGACTATTAAAAAACATGACAATTAGTAGTTTCTTTTAAATCCTTGCACAATGTTTTTAGACAGAACTTAGTCTTTTGCTGACATTAACCTCTAAAGTTGCAAAAATAATATGTAAAAGCTAAAGCTTCAGCAAGATATCAACTGATAAATTTTTTCTGTAGATACTGCTATTCCCCCTTCAGAACTAGATTGTGCCAACTTTTCTCAACATTAATAGCGATTTGGACCGGTTGTTAAGCTTGTTGGGGTGTGACACCAACGTTGCCTAATTCGCGCCCCTGCATAGTGTTGGAGATTGCGTTGAGCTTTCATTGTACCCCTGTGATTCTATTACACGTTTTTTTTTATAAGAAAAAAGTTTATAAGAAAATGAGGCTCAAATCGTCAAAATCTTAAGAAATGGTAAGAAAATCACGAGGCTCAATTTCCAAAATTATTTTTTTTATAGGCCAAAAAGCGGTATTTCGTCGTTTTTTGCATTCAAAATGTTGTAGATGGAATTCAAATTCAAGTTTACAATATTATTAACGACAGTGTAAACCACTCTAGCTAGTTTATTTCAGTAAAAGTTAAGAAAAATTTAAGAAAATCTGAGGCTCAATTTCGGGAAATGTTAAGAAAATTGAGGCTGAGGCAAAATAATGATTTTCTTATAAAAAAAAAACGTGTATTCTATTATTTGTCTTGTCTCGTGCTTTCTACAAAATGGTAGGTAGTCTCTTGTGTACTTGCAGCTAGGGAGAGCACACCTAAGTGTACCTGCGTAGCAATATGTTGACGCTAATTAAGCGCATCTTTGGTTCGCTTCCCGAAAGCCTACTTTCAGAAACGAATATCGTCGGTATTGTGCCGAGCTACTACAATGCGATAAACAATTAGGCGACAAATTTTCGTGCTTATTTACGTAACAGTTCTGCTAATTGTCAAAATCCATAAAATTGCAGGATACCGATCATGCAAACCTCTCTTTGAGCTTGAAGCGCACAAATAGGGCTCGGATAGCTGCTAGTGTAGTGCCGACTTTGGAATCAGACATCGATTTGTAGTTATGCTAGTAGAAGGTCTTACAATTTAGTGACATGTGGCTTCTTTCGAACTTTGACTGGAATTGATAGTCTGCTGCTTTAGATTTTTATGGTTTTTGTACTGGGGTCGTTCAAAAAGGCAATAAGAAGTGCCGATGACCGGGAGCCCATGCCCAAAGACTTGAAATAGCCGACAAAGCTATTGCATTCATGTCTCATCATGTAAACACTGTAAAGTAACTACAGTAGACCCTGGAATGGTCTACAATTTATGAAACATTGCATGTTAGAATGACTTTCATTTTTGATGAAAACAACACATTAAGAAATCTCCAATGATAAATAATTTGCATGCCTGTATGACTGTAAAGAGACTTCAGAGACCCCAGGGCAAAAGAAACGTTGAGACCCCAGACAAAAAAATTTCAGGAACAAATATTGACTTTGGAAAATTATTGCTGGCTTTACATTATGAGGCTCCAAAACCTTGGTGGGTTGAGTGTTGCGAAGGCCCCATTAACCTAGAGGCCCTGGGGTAACTTCTCCCACTGCTCCCTCTCAGTGGTACAGCATAGGAAGAAGTCCTAAGAAGATTTCAGCTATATTTACAGTTTTGTTCATGTCATGTGTAATTGCAACCAGCGACAGAGGTTGGGGATGATTATTAAGGGGTTGTGTAGAATTATAAAGATACTGGGCACCACACACCTCAGATGCCTAGATACTCTAGCCACTCCTATTCTTCACAGTCATTTTCTAGAAAGTAATTCTCTAACCTTGTTATAATAATGCAGCCTATGACGTTTGTTTTCGTTTCATGACGGCTATCATCTTCGGTTAATTAATCTCGGTAGCACGAAATTAATACACCTTCCCACTGGCCACTTTAACTACACAGTTACACTTGGGAGGTGTGCTCTCCCTAGCTGCAAGTCTCTTGTGTGAAACTCTGCACTAACAGTTGTATTAGCATTGCATCAGGACTTTATCATCAGGATAATAACTGTTTGGTGTGAGAGTTTCTTTTGGTTCTAGTAAATTACTAAGCAATTTCTAGCTCACCATCTTTTCTTTTTTGCCTTGATCATGCATCCTTCTATGCTTTTAACAACTATTGTCTTCTGAACTTTCTTGAGAAAAAGCAGAACGATCCGCGGCAAACGTAGACTGATAGAAAACGCATTCTTAAATCCATGTCTAAAGATAGCTAGTGTCAATAACGCAGATTTTGAATTACTGAGTTAAAAATTGAGAACATGGCTCAAATCGTCAAAATTTTGAGAAAATCATGAAGCTCAATTTCCAAAATTTAGTGTTTTTATTGGCCAAAAATCAATATTTCGCCGTGATTGCATTCAAAATGTTAAAGATGGAATTCAAATTCAAGTATACACTATCATAGTGTATCGGATAACGAAAGCGTAAGCCATTTTAGCCGGTTTATTTCAGTAAAAGTTAAGAAAAACTTAAGAAAACCTCAGGCTCAATTTCGGAAAAAGTTGCGAAAATTGAGGCTCAGGCAAACTTACGGTTTTCTTATGAAAAAACGTGCATTTCTTTAGTTGTGTTATGCACTAAATAACGTCTTCTCTGGGAATCAGAATTTTTGAGGTTAGATTACCGTGTTCCTACAATTAGTTACTGTCAAGCATAAAATCATGTTTTCATTTCGCGTTTTGACGCCCCTTAGCTTGAATTGGCGCCCAACAAAAATCGTCGCTGGGGGGCCTGGCCCTCCTGTCAGACCGCCACTTGACGCTGTAGGGTATCTAATTTGTTTGAGAGACTCCCCCAATTAACATTTACAAAGCGAAAATGACTTTCAACAATTGCGTGAAATACATTAGCTTTACTCCTCCCTACAAAAACATTGATAGACGTCTACTGCGTACTAAATTGTTGGCACCAATCCGTACACCAATAAAGAATTCAATGCGATTCATTGGAGTCGCATTCATGGTTCCATATTCATTGACTCGATGGCTCCGCCTATGCTTTCACTTCTGAGGGATATAGAAAATAACCAGGCGCGCAACTTGGGGCAGGGACGCTGGAGCATGAGGGCAAAGGGGGCATCGCCCCCTGCTTTAGAAGAGTGGGGGCAAGGGGCAAAAGCGCTCTTTTTATGCTGTCTACTGATATAATCTTTTAATATTTTTTTTTCATTTTTATCCCAGACTTGACCTCCTTCTATCTTTGAATTCATGACTTGCCACGAAATGCAATAATAGTTGGAAGCATATATTTGTGGAAAGTAACCCATAAGCTTAAATTCTGACGGCATAATCAGTGCAAGTGCCCTTCTCCAAACTTCTGTCCCTCCTGCCATACTGTTGCTCCGGCATCCCTGACTAGGGGAGGGGTCCGGGGGTCTAGACCTCTGCCCTTTTCAGCAAAGGAACAAAATGCCCTTTTCTCTAGTGCCTTCTCTATTCAAAAATGCGTTTCCTTATCATGGAAAGGGTGAAGTTCCATAAACCCTCCCACAGTATTTGCTCCACTTACGAATCTGCAAAACAGTATTCGAGGGCTAATTCTTCTTTGGAAAGTTTTAATGTGCCCTTTTTCGTGGATTGGATCTCTGCCCTAGAAAATTCCTAGTTGCGCACCTGCTACCTCTAAACAGTTGTCTTCTTCATGCTTGACATGATAGACATATTAATGGATTTGTAGTGTGTAGTGCCATTTTTCCATGCAATTGGAATAGAGGAAACGCGTAGAAGTTCATGGTTTTTCGTTTATCATCGTAGAAGTTGGTGAGTCATATGTAAATAGAGAGAATTGTAATTGTATTAGTTTACTTTAAACTACACTTTTTTTACCAACTGTAAATAAGTTAGTTATTATTATTAGTATCGCACTATAAACTTCATCAATCCATCTATAAGCGCCCTTGGCATATATGAAGCGTCATCCAAAACGATATTGATCGATATTGTCCATGATGAAAGACCTATGTATTGAAAACAATGTCGAAAAGTCCATAATCAAGAAAAGTGTGGACATTTGCGGTATTTGTTATACCATACTTCACCAAGAAGTAGATGTAGAAGTTTACTAGTAAAGTAAGCGGTGCTGAAAGTTTCAATTAATCTCCCTTTGTAGGGGTACAGCGCAATGACGTATGTTTCTATTATTGTTGCGTGCTATCTCCATATATGGAATGCTCAGAGGCAATGTATTTAATTGTGCAACATTCCTTATCGATTGTGCGGCAAAGAAACTTTATTGTTGAACCTGTCATGTTTTGTTTCATTATCTATTGTGCGGCATAACTTACAATAGTAAGGCGGCAAAAATACATTGTGCGGCAAGCAAATGTTTGAACAATAAATGTGGCGATCTTTGTGGAATTACAATGCTCGGATATCGGGACCGAGGCCCAGAGAAAAAGTGTAAGACTGAAACTTATTCTCGCTCTTTCAGGACCTGACTTTGAACGGCTCTTAAGACCATTTGAGAAATTGAATGACAGAAAAAAACCTTTTCTCTTGAATGTTGTACTTTTGGAAGAGCTACTGCTTCGCTTGGGCCTAAGAAACAACTGCATGCACATAAAGCGCACAAATGTTGAGAATAATTGTACAACTTTTGAATTTGTCACAATCCTATAAATCCCCAAAGGGCTTATTTGCAAAAATGAATTTCTGGGTGATGGGGGCTTATTCGGGAGAGAAGGCTTATTCAAGGGGGCTTATTTCAAAGTTTGGCATTTTCGCAAAAGGTTGATAAATAAACTACATAATTTTCTCAATCAGCTAAATTTGAAAATCACACAAAGCCATTCCATTTCTTCATTATCAGCATGAACTTTACCACAGCACGAAAAAGCGGCAACATTCTTTTCACATACTAAAAGCTTTTGTCGTCCGACACTCATCCGAGTATGAAAACGTCGGATAGTGACCTTAAGGTTAACCGAAATATATAGCCAGATGCGATTGCATGTGACAAGCTGCGTCTAATTGGCCCCAAGTGTGACCAATTAGGACCTATTACCATTGTTTACTTAAAGAGTCCCAATGAGAAAACAAACTCTTTTCGTCTACACAAGATTGGGTTTTGAGTCTTGATGTAAACAGATTCCAAAACACTTAAATAAAAAGACGATCTTGCTTGCCCAATGATCCGAAAATTGTCGTCTGTATATGCTTTGGCGCATTCTGGATTTGCAATAAGGTGTTGTCCTATGGCCGATTCACAATTGATTTTAGACTTTTTGTTTTCACATGTACGAGGTGACTGTTCTCTTACGGTATTACTTTTCTTCCTGATGCTCGTGGGGAAATGCTGTTTTATTCTGTCTTCTAATCTCAGCGTAGTGCGTCCTACGTACCGAGCTTCACATCGGTACGAAAATTCATAAACAACACGAATTTTTTGAGTGGTAGGAACGCAATCTTTTTTTAGCAGATGGTAGCATAACTCTAGTGTTGTAAACCACACGGGGATTCACAGCATAGTAGCAAAATGTAATGGCTTTACTGATTTGATTTTCAAACTTTGATGACACATTACCAATTCAAGGCAATTTTAGGTATACCGGGCACTTCTCTGGACAAAATGTCTTTTCTGCTGCAAAGTTGACTAATTTTTGGTTGATGCAAGAAAGTAGAACACCTGCTATATATCTTTTTTCGATGAGCAGTTGTTTTATTTTGTCGAGCTCTGGGCCTAATTTAGTTTTAGAGTAAATCAGAAGTGCCCTGTGAACTAAAGTTTTAATAAAGCTAATCTTTCATGTCTTTGGCCTAAGGGAATTCCAACGGAATTCTAACGGATGTATTGCCCTCCTTAAAAACGTGAAATGAAATCTTTGAGTAATAAATTACCAACCAATAGTAGTCATTGTCGCAACTGAGAACCGATACCATCGAATACAAACCAAGAATGCTTTCATCTCTTCGCTAGCATACGCTAGTCTTGGTGCGTCGAAATTTTTTGCAAATAAACTATAGACTTCCACCGATTGATTTTTAGACAGAGTCTGACCTGTTCTATTAGCTAGTCGCTCAAATAGTTCTGTAATTAACTGCCATTGGTTAACATTTGGTAACGTCTCTGCTACTTTTTTTCTATTGATGAAGCAATCAAGTACATTGTTGTTATCTTCAACATAAGAAAACAACGCCCATCCGATCAACTGAGCAATGAAAGCTGGAATCGCCTTTAAAGTGATGCGATAAATTTGGCACCAGAATCTCCTGCAGCATGATCTGCTAATGCAGTAGCAACAGCACCATATTTTCATGTTCAAATTTCTGGTAAAGCTCCAGACATTGGTGTCCCAAAACACCAACATAAAGTATCGTCTAAGCAATTGTATTGTCTTAACTGTTGCAATGTTACCACTCAATGGGCTGGCAAATTGAAGCCTAGAAAAAGAAGTGAACAGTCGTAAATAGTAGACTAATAGAAGACTTTTTGCTAAAGGAGCCGCTCTAGAGACTAATAGAGTCAATTGTCGCACATTTGAATCACATATTGCTCAAAAAGAATGAGACATCTGATGGTTAAGGGTTTGCAACACGATATATTGATGATGATGATGATGATGATGATGATGATGATGATGATGATGATGATGATGATGATGATGATGATGATGACGATGATGATAATAATGATTATGATGATGACTATCATTATCATACTAAATTAACAATACTTTCGGCTTATCATTTATTCCTGGCATTTTTCTTTTCCATACGCATTGTTATTACTTTTATTGTTATTTTCTTATGTCACCAAGCAAGCCAAACATGTGCGTTTACCAATTCACCTCAACATTGAGATCTATGTGCTTAAATTTTGATTGTAAATGAAAACTGAAGTGCTAAGCAATTAGAAGTGATGACAGGGGTGGGAATAACCCATTCATATGATGGCTATAATGATATTCTTATTGATGGTAACTTATGATCGCTATATAATGATCAAGGATGATGATAATTGGTGGTGGTGATGATCAATGATTGATGATGATGGTGATTTATTATTATGATAATGGAGATCATTGCAATGGTGGGTTAGTATGGATTCAATTTGGTGACAAAATAAGACAAATATTCATTTATATTTGGCCCTAAGGTATAGTTTATAGACTGGCTAACACCTTTTTTTTGGAAAGACTTCAATGTAGTGCAACTCTATAAAGATAAATTTACCGACTTCTAGTGACAATCAAGACCTATAAAATTATCCTCTTAAAACACCAAATGATGTAAATGTTTAGAAGTACCTACTACGTTGCTTCTTATATTCATACAGACGCCATCACCATGCCTGTAGGAAGGAATCACTTGTTTGAATACTTGCATGTGCGATCTCTATTGAAACGGTATCAAGCTGTTTAGGACAACGGATCTTGATTTCAATGCACAAGAGAACAATGCAACTATGCAAAGACATAGTTTTATAGAAAGAAACCTATTTGCATACAACTACTTGATGCATTTCAAAATTAGCATTTAATGGTACATAAATCTAAATTCAATGCAATCATGCGAAAAGTCCTTTTCGAATCAATTAGCATTTAATGATGAATAAATCTAACCACCAGATATGCTTTAAAAGGTATTCAATAAGTGGCAATCTGCAATCTATCCTCTATATCAATGAATAATTAAACATTGTATTGACGTCAGTAGTGACTTTCCAAAGACGTTATGATGCTAAGTCTGTACCGTTCATCAAAGTGAGACTGAATTGGAAGGGGATGATATCCATCAAGAACTACATAACTAATTATGATTTTGCTCAAGTAATAGTGTCTCTGTAGTGTGTACATTAAAGGGAACACATAAACGCTTGTGAAAATATACAAAGTTCTATGAGCAATCGAGAGTTGCTCCTTGACTTCCAAAGTAGGGCCGATTTAATTAGCTGCCTGGATATGTCTACCCTACGATAAATTTTAACACATTGTCTTTAGAATATTAATTCGAAATTCATCTGCGTATATTTAGAGCAAAAAAGGATCTGCCAAGAGCCTGCTAGATCTTCATATACAAAAGTGCTTGCCAAGAGGCATATTAGGGGGAGTACATGGTACCACTAACTCCGAAAGATTATTAGTAGACCCTTTCTTACAGAAAAAGTCAGGCAATAAACTTAGCAATCGTAGAGCTGCGGTTTTCGTTAAGCATTTATAGCACAGACGTTTCTTTCTTCTCTACCAACTTTCTGATTCTTGTATTAACATGTTGAGTGTGTTCTGTTATACATGATAATGGTATTTTGCAAAAAAGTTGCCAAGCTAACTAAACATTAACAAATTAAATATTTCTATATATTTGCTTATCTCCAAGGAGCATAAGTTATGAGGATATTTGACTAAACAATCAATCACTGCCCATCATCATCATTATCATCTTCCTCTTCTTCTTCTTCTTCTTCTTCCTCTTCTTTGACATTATCCTTTTCATTGAAAATTTCAATAACAATGTCAACAGGTTGCAGGCAAGATAAATACATCAATAAAGTTAGTCAGCAGGATATTGGCATCTCTCATCATCCATCTTTACCGCTTTTCCTCAAGTATGAAGCATCATTGTTTCACATTTTCGAAACGTTCGCAGGAAGACTGGAAACAATTACTCTCGCGTCCGAAATCCAAAATCTGAGCGACGTGAAATGGGTCTTTAAGCAACTCTTCTCATGCTGCTGTTACATGAGGTATCTAGTTTTCCTAAGATAGAGCCTAGGAACTGTTTGCATTTGCTTCTTCTGTTGTTGCTGCTGAATCTTCCTCATTGAATGTCAAACAGTAGCAGATTGCATTCTCTGCACGTAAACTGAAATTGGTTTGATCCATCAGTGATATGAGGCTGTCGACTAGCGCTGATGAACTTGCTAGGCCAATAAAAAACCAAGACACATAGAAATTTAAGTCATATGAAGGTCCAATAACATCGCCAAAGCCAACAGTTGTGAAAGTGACAAACATAAAATAGAACCCATCAAGCCATCTCTTTGCACCAGTAGACATAAATGCATTTGCTATAAACACGTAGTTCAATACAACAAAAAAACAGACCATCCAAAAGATGATAAAGAGGTAAAACCATCTCTTAATCTGCTTATAACACAAGGGTTTATTGCCTTTTACACATTTATGTACACGCAGCATTATCCATTCAATAAATTTTGATATCATTGCTCCCACTTGTGCAAGATATGAAAGAACAACAGGCATTGATATTGAAGCGAAGACAATGACCAAGAGCTTTCCAAGATTGGTTTTCGGAGTCACTATGCCATAGCCTGCAACATGTAAAACAATCATCAGCATGTTTACAACCAGTGGCGTAGCTACGATTTGGCAGTGAAGGGGCGAAACCCGGACAAATTCCGACGAAATTTAGGGATGTTGTTTTGACAAGTTTTCTGACAAACACCTTTGAAGTTCGGTTGCTGCCCCCATTTATACGTCGTATCAAAGGGTCGTTGTTTGTTCATGAATTTGTATACTTCTCTACTATTAGCAATTTTCACGAGAGGTGGAATCTACACAAAGCACTACCTGAGGTGTTTTTTCTCATATAAAAACAGGCCCTAAGGTTTAAACTTGAAAAATATATTTGTTGACAAACTTTTTCACGTGTTTAACTTTCCGACAAATTTTCCGACAAATTTCCGACAAGCACCTGGAAAAGGTTGGTGGGGGGGCAGCCGCCCCCCTGCCCCCCTCTAGCTACGCCACTGTTTACAACGTGTTTTTAGAGGAAAATTAGTATTCTCCTTATAGCCAAAAACATACACAGGCCTCAAAGAGTTAGGGAGAAAGCAGTAGCATTTGAAAAACACTGCTGTTACTTAGCAATTCTGTGTTCTTTAGTGAAGGCTTATTAGAGAGCCCGTTGTAGCTATTCCTCGCATATTTGCACTTCCAGTTATTCAAGTCTTTTTTCACCAACAATTTCAGATTTTTGGGCATAAGATCATAAGACTTAAAAAGACACTAGTGATAAGCTGTAAAACTTTACTTCTGATTGCTACCTAACGCGCACACTTGTAAATAATTCTCTGTCATTCAGTTACAAGTCAACAGCTATATAAAACTCAAGCTCCCCAAGGACAATTCTCAGCTATTGAAGTCCATGATCACTCGAATGAAATTTTGCCTTGGAATAAATCATTGCCTTCCTTGAAACTTCCTCGTAAATGAAACATAGCGAATGTAGATAGTAAAATGAAATCAGGAAGCTTTTGATGTATTTTTAATAAGAGAAGGGCATGAAAAACAAATAAATTTTGCAAGACAAAAGTGGTAATGTGGAGAACTTTATCCGACTATTTCATTACATACAATTGATTGCGTTATAAATACTGTAGAGTTCAGAGCATTGTTTTGCTGTATCTGGTTATTCCGAATATAAATGTAAGTAGTGATCATCTTGTAAACCCACCAACATACATGCATACTTAACGATTGGACCCATATACCAATATTACTTACCAATTGTTGTTGATGTCAACATCGAAAAGCGAAGCCATTTAGTGCAGGTAACATAAATCTTCAAGCCTTCCGTGAGCTCTACTTGCTGTGGTACATTAAAGTATGTTTTGAACAAGACATACATCTCGGTTGATTGATTTACCGTTAGGGCCTGACCGGTTTTGTTGTAGAGTTTTTGGAAGAGAATGTTAGCTCTTTTTTCTTCGTTTGATACTGGATACATCTCTGCGATTTTCTTCGGAGCGGTTACACATTTAATCAGATTTAAGTCATCTTCAACGTAGGAAAATAGTGCCCATCCGATCATGTTTAAGAACACAACCGGCAGAGATTTAACAAACAAAATAGAAAGATAAGTACACACGCGAGAACCGCAAACACATAAGCAACTTTGCTTTTTCGTTGCCATGCTGCCTTCACCGAAACATCAATTGCAAGACTCAGAAGACGCACCTACCTTTTAATGGACTACACCTTTGATACAATTGTAAACAATACATGTTATGGAAGAGAGGCCACAAAGACGTCAGTTGAAATATTAATCGTATGTTCACTCAATTTTGTTTGATTTGAATTTTTAGTATACGCTTTTCAACCTCAGAAAAACCAGCGGGCAAAGGATAAAGCTAAATCTGTATTTGCCTTTGCATTAATTTTTCTGCTGGAAGAGACATTCATTAGTAAGCAGATGAAAATGATGAAATCTAATTTTTCTGGTTGTCAGATTGTGCTATTTCGCTTCATGTGAAAATTATGACGTGAAAGAATCCATGCCTGAAAGAAGCCACATTGAAAAGAGAAGAGATTGAGCTACTGTCTTTAATCCGGTATTTACTGAAGCTTGTAACAAAAATCATCGTTTGCAATTATTCTGTTGATCGAACCGACAAGATAATCCATAAATCTACTGTAAGAAGCGCTGTTATTGCTTCTACTGTAGAACATTTCAATGAATTAACTTGTTGAGTCTGTTTTTTGGGCTGACAACTTTGTTTAAGTCAATAAGAAAGTTATACGGTCGCTTTTATTATGAGTCCGCAAATACTGTTGTCAATATCGTGCGGTAGGCAACATCTTAGGTTCAGATAGACGAAGTAGAGAAGCACAAAGTGTAATTCATCTGAATAGGCTCAAAAATTTGAATATATGGTTTAATGCACGTAATAGGAATTCAGTAATTGGCAGGTATTGCTTAGAACAGACAGGGCACTTGAAATAGATGCAGAATCTACAGATTGGCAGGCTTTGAAAATTGATTTTAAAACAATTAATCCACAATTATTTTGAATAAGGTAAATGTAAAAAAGTCCCTGAATCATAATGCCACTTGAGTGGTGGGGCAAACACGGTCTACTGATGGGGGTAATGTTAGGCACTGGTGGGGCCTTTCCCCACCACTTTAAATGTAGAAAATGTCCTTCTCTCTGCAGCTCTGGTTTCTAGCGCTACCTTCAACATGCCGCTTTTTTGATTAAGCGCCCTGGCGATAATTGATAAGTGATTATTTTTTGGGGGAGAGGTGGGTACTAAAGGGGAGCGCCTATTCAAAGAAGGCACCTATCAAATCGAACAAAGAATGGGTAGAAAACAATTATTACTCACGGACCAATGATTTTCCTTTTTTCCACTTCTTACAAACCAGCAAATGGTAATGCTTATATTCTTCTGTGAAGAGAAGCTGGGTAGGCGCTGCCTGGTTGTTATATAACTCACAAAAAGGAAGATAGTGGCATTGATTCTGAAGGAATAACTGCACAAGGAAAACAAACTTCTTGTTGTTGTGGTTGCGTATAAATGATAAACATCTAGATATACGAATGCTACCGAAATCATTTTAGAAAGACGTCTTGGAGCTGAAGATATGCTTAGTTCTACCTCATTCCAGCTTTTTCTTCTGTGAGGAAGTGGGGCGCTTATCAAATGGAAGCAGTTATTTAACAATTTGTCTCTCAAAGGGGGCTCTTATTCAAGGAAGTACGGCGCTTATGTTATAGCATCACACCAACGACTAAACTCTATTAGGTAAGAGTAAGAGTGCTACTGAT
Organism: Cassiopea andromeda; assembly: GCA_018155075.1. Classification (NCBI taxonomy): domain Eukaryota; kingdom Metazoa; phylum Cnidaria; class Scyphozoa; order Rhizostomeae; family Cassiopeidae; genus Cassiopea; species Cassiopea andromeda. The sequence continues at coordinate 304,305 of WIPJ01002510.1, read as the reverse complement.
AATAGAAACACCGGGGGTTGAGGCGGCAAATAATATTGTCATATGTACTTTACAGTCAATGAGATCTGGCCATCGTATATCTGGCACCAAAAGGTGTTCATTATGTTGCTGGACTATGAAATTATGGCCCTATTCACACGATACCGGATTCTTTATCACTACGGATTCTTGACCCAGTCTGATGTCAAATGTTAGTCTTCACACGATGTCGGATCCACTTTCCACCTCTGTTCACACGAATATGCTCCTCTTCGTATCGCGTTGCCAATGCTATTGCATGGAAGAACTTTTCATAGCAACGACGACAGCTTGAGGAATGTTGGAATGATGTGACTTCGAAAAAGAAAGAAAGCTGTCTGCATGTCAAAGAGAGCTTCCGGAGTGATGATGTATAAGATCCATCTGTTCACACGAGCACTAAAGTTTTTTTTTTATATATTATATATATCAATAAAGAAAAATTACTACAAATTACAATACTTACAAAATAAACATTACAATACTACTAGAACGATACCCCGGGGAGCAAGCGACTATGACTACCCCGGGGCCTTTGAAAATACAAAATTAAAAACTACAGCCGGTCTCAGCTCAGATGCCACAAAATATCTCTGTGAAACGAGAAAATTCTTCTCAAAATTATATTTTATCAGACTCGAAATTATAGAGTTGGGCAATATGCTAACTAGGGGGGCCCAGAATTTTCACAGGCAATTGCGTGGCATGTGACCTGAAACGATTACTACATACACGATTTGGAAACATGAAAAAGAAAAACAATTTAAAACAAAAAAAAACATACTAAGTAAATGCACGGTGGTCGTGGTTACATAGTTTGAGTAGATGGAAATATTTTAATCAAAACGACCAGACTTATGAATAAATTTCAAGGTTAGCAAGAGTATGTCTCTATTAATATCGTCGGGAAAACTTTTATCACCGTACAATAAGATTTGCATTAGAAAGCGATTTTGCAAATTTGTAAATCCAAATGGTCGTAACAGAGCAGTAACTCCAGCAAGAAGGTCTCTGCGTGGTTCTACAAAGGAGGGGCAAAGCAACAAGAAGTGTTCTGTGTCCTCAATACCATCGTTTGTGGGACACATCGGATTTAAAGTATCTCTAAAATTGTACTTGAATTTGTGAAAATTCAATTTGCTAAAGTAATCCGATGCACTAAAGTAATCCGATGCATTTAGTAATCCGGTATACCCCCCACTTCCACAGCGCAGTGATTTGACTTCGGAAAAGAGGTGCAGAGTGTATCAGATTCCATCAGAGCCATGTGTAGCGTATCCGGTATCGTGTGAGCAGGCCCTAAGTAGAATGATGCTATAGATGGGTATCGTATTGGCCACCATCAACAATGATAGCAGTTTCATCAACATCGTCTGCTTTGTACTGAATACAACAATATGGACAGTGCTGCTTTGATGTGAACTCGATTCTGTCAATAAGGGAGAGAAAGCTGTCTGTAAATCCCGAGACTGCTGCTAAACCAGCAACAAAATTCCACAAAAAGAAAACTGGGTTTTGAGCTGGGCCAGTTATATCTCCAAATCCAACGGTGGAAAATGTGACAAGCAGAAAATAGAAACCATCAAGCCATCTCATTGCACCAGTTGACTTGAAGGACGTTTGAGCAGAAATATTTTGTCCCATAACAATTACACACAATATCCAGAATGTTATGAAAGTATACATACAGCGTTTTAGTAGTTTGTGGCGCATTGGTTTATCACCTTTTATGCATCTGTGAACCAACAACATAGTAGATTCAGCCCATTTTGAAATCAATGACCCGACAAATCTCAAAAACCACATCATCAGAGGAATTGTCACTAAAGCGTACGGGATCACAAGTAATCTTCCTACTGAAGTTTTTGCAGTCACCACACCAAATCCTGCAAGAATACGATTGGGATTTAAGAACTTATGAAAAGATTTGATAGGATGTGATAGGATGTGATAGGATGTGGTAGGATTTGATAGGATGTGGTAGGATTTGATAGAATGTGATAAGATTTGATAGAATTTGATAGGATTTGACTTGACGAGATAGGATTTGATAGGATTTTTATAGGAATTTATAGGATCTGATAGGATTTGATAGGGCGTGATAGGGTTTCATTGGATATGATGAGATTTAATAGGATGTGATAGGGTTTGATAGAGCTTGAGATGGTTTGATAGTATTGGATAGGATGTAACAGGATTTGATAGAAATTAACTTTGAAGCTTGTAAACATTTCTACAAGAATGTGAATATTATTTGAACCGCTAATTAATGGGAGCCCAAGGTGGGACTATCTTGCATCTTAAAAACAATAGCTTACCAATCGTTGTCATAGTAACCACTGAAAAGCGATACCATTTGACACACGCCAGAATAGCCCGTTCTTGGTCCATGAGAGTTCTTTGATTCGGTACCTTGAAATATGCTTTGAATAGGGTATAAACTTCATTTGACTGATTGCCAGTTAACACGTGCCCTGTTCTGTTATGAAGTTTGTAAAAGAGCACAGTAGCTCGTTCTGTTTCATTTGAAAGTGGATAAACTTTCGCTGCAACTTTCATTGGGTTTAGAAAACAGTCAGCCACATTTACTCCATCTTCGACGTACGAGAAAATTGCCCAGCCAACTACTTGTGTGAGTATGATGAAGAAGAATCTTTTGAAAATGGCCCAACTGTCAACGAAAATTGCTTGCCAGCAAATACAACAGCAGGATATTCCAATGTTAGACATCATTTGCTGAAAAACAAAACCTTAATAGTTCAGCAAAATGGCATTTACAAACACATTGTGATGATTGTTATGGTGCAAGCGCATTTCCATGTTTGCAAACTAAAGTAATAGGGAAATGTAAACATCACGTTCATCATCATCATAATCATAATCATCATCATCATCAGCATTATCATCATCATCATCATCATCATCATCATCATCATCATCATCATCATCATCATCATCATCATCATCATTATCATAATCATCATCATTCCTATTTATACAGGAATACCTCTTCACTTATAAACCTGATGCAATGCTTCTATAGTTTAATCAAAATGTAAATCAAATAATATTTATCAAAAAAAAGAAAAATGGGCTGTTCTTCCAGAGGATCGTGTTCTAGTGTATTTGCTCTTAGCATTCTTAGCTCATCAGGTGCACTTTTAGCTCTTTTTTGAAGCGCCTAAATATCCTTCATGAAAGACCTTCAGTTGGGTGCCATTTTAGGGGATAGAAATTTCAATTTTACCAATCGTATAATTTGCAAGCAGATCTTGCCATATTAATGAGTGCTTCAAAGAAACACTCGTATATTCAGAAGTCAGAATGCTTTACACAAGAACTACATCTGGCAGTTACTTAAATCTACATTCTTATGATAAATAGGTCGAAATGAAACGGCTATCCAAAGAAGCGTAGGCGTCAAATCGTGATTGGCTAACAAAGGAATCACCATCGAAGGATTCCTGCCAATAATATAACAATCCTTCGATGGTGATGCCTTTGTTAGTGTTATCCAAAGATAGATCCATATGTTGGTGAAAGGGCGCTTTTTAAAGAGGGAATCTATGCTTTTCCCACCGACAGACAACTACTACGTTAAAGGTTCAAATACAGAACTGATTCACAATCAACTTAAGCAGCCTCTGCTTCAGAAGTTACTCCAGTCACCTTGCTACAAGCTTAAAATGTAACAAGAAAATTGTGATGGCAAGATGACAATATTTGGTGGACTGCAACTGTCTTGCACATTGGCTTAAGCGTTATGGTTGGCCTCATTCCAGCTTCCAAAGATATATGAACTGTTTTGAGGGATAAACCCAGCTTATGGTTCATTCAAACTAGACAAAAAGGAAATTTGCATTCGACTCAAGTATAACAGCCAATTTACACTGCACAAACTAACCCAGGTTCGCCCCAAATCTACCAATGTAAATCGACCTAGCCCAGGTTTGCCCTGGGATAGATCTAGCCATGGTTTGGGGGTGGGTTCGACCTGGAGCGAGCTTAGGTTACCTGCAGTGTAAATTGAACTTGGGGCGAACCCGGGTTTGCACAATACAACACACATGCGCAATTCAACGAAGGAATGTGAATACTGTTGGTAAAGGAAGTGCAAGGCTTCCACGAGTTTCACTAATCTCCAAATCAGCTCTCATTTGCATCATTTCCACATATCTCCCCAGTTGTACGCTAGCTGCCCGTTTTCGCCAATTTTAGCACTTTTTTCTTGATTGTGAAGCATTCTTTCTAAACTTATAAAGCATGAGCAACAGCAATCTTAGGAGAAGGGCCTTTATTCTGTAGTGGAGTTCACAGAAATTTGACCCCTCTTGTCGTTCACAATTTTTACGGTTTCTCTCACATCATGCTGTGATTTTTTTACCTCTGTGCGGGCATCCACACTCACTTAACCCAGGTTTACCCCAATTTTCAATTTACATCGACGCAAAAGCAAATCCAGTGCAAATTGAACCTGGAGGAACCCAAGTTAGACTTAACCCAAGGCGAACCTGAGTTAGTTTGTGCAATGTAAATTGGTTATATCTCTAACGGAGGAGGCCAAGATCTTTGAAATTTTGAACCTAAATTACTACATTGGCCTTAAATTTCAGGGAAATATGATCCTCTATTCTGCAGGATGATATAACTCAAAGAAAATCATGCTCAAATGCTTTTCAATGACAACAAAGGAGAGAAGAAACAATGTGAATTACCAAGGAACATCAGAAGTGTGTGCTGTGGCTTTCTGCGTGTAGTGAATCCCCTGCTTCGTATTGCTATGAAAGTTGAAATCAATCAACTTTCCACAGAAGCAATGATGGTAATGTGAAAGCTAGCAATCATCAACACATTGACAAGAATGCTAACAATAAATGTTTGTGCGAATTGATCAATAAGAGATGAGATCCATTCTGCGACTAGGTAATCGTTTAGCCCTGCTAATAAAAATACTCTTTCAAAAACCATGCGTCTTCAATTCAGGAACGGAAGCATTTGAACTAAAGGATTGCAGGACAACACAACCATTATCAATTGCAAAAGAATCTGTACTTGATTAAGTTCCTACAAATACATGCAGTTGCATGCAAGATAAATTACTGGGTTTCCCAGATTTGACGAGGAATTTCTACATTAACCACAAAATGTGTGTATATGTATTATCTACTGTATAATATACAGTATATATATATATATATATATAT
>WIPJ01002510.1:237353-297387 GCA_018155075.1 Cassiopea andromeda | reverse complement strand
CACACACACACACACACACACACACACACACACACACACACATTTATAGCTTATTCTTTGAATTCTCATTCAACTATGGCAACTTGAACTATACTGGAATAATTTCAATTTCTACTAGTCCTGCACTGTAGACCAAACGCAAATTAGTTTTATTTTAGCTAAGGAGCTAGCCTGCCTAGCACTATGATTGGCTCAATCCTCTTCAATAAACGATTTAGCGTTTGCACTTCTGCTACATTTGACTACTGACTCCAATTCTTCGATAAGAATGCAAAAAGGCGATAAAATTTGATAATGAACCTGGCGTTATTCTTTGAAGTCTGTTTTCCTTATCGATTCTTGAGTCCGTGTTCCTGGCTCACTTGACTTGCATTTTTAAAGCGACTTTCTATTTTATTCTCTTTCTAGTGGAAATTTACTTCAAAGAATGTTTCTACCATCATGAGTATAGCAATCTCGAAAAGATGAGTTTCGCTAGAATTAAAAGGCAGGCAAGATTAATGCTTTGGTGATATATCTTGGTTGTCAATACAAGGCTCAGGTTACCCAGGAGATATCTTGGCGCAATAGGAATGCAACATCACAATCTCTGAAAATTTCTATTCTTCTTCCTCTTTAAACCTGGATCAGAAAACTAACAGGAAGGACCAAGTGAGCAAAAGTAAACTACTAATCAGTGGCGAAGCTAGAGGACATGCTTGTCATGAACTGCATGACTAGTGCTGTTCTTGAATATCACTTTTATTTGAAAAGTCCATCAACAAATTGTTCTGCAAAAAGAAGCCCTCTGTGCAATAATTAGGTTTATAGCAAGAAGACGTTTAATTTTGTCCTTACTGATGACTTTAGTTGACTCTGGATGCTCGGAGTTAGAGCTGAATATATGGGTTGCATTCGATCCGTGGTAACATTTGCAAGTAATTATTATTATCATTTTAGTCATGCACTTTTGAAAACTGCATGCCTAAATGATGTCATAGCAAAATAAAGTGTTTTTATTGGACAAATCTTTAGCTAAACACCAATTAAAGCTCAGAACGTCACCTCCTACTACTAATTAGGACTCTGAATAATACGTTGCTTGAAAAGATCATCTTAGAGGTAGGAAAAGAGATGTAAATTGAGATTACATCTATACTCTGTGCTACAACGACCCTCATCGATGGAGCCAGGAATATACCGTCCTTATATCACTTGTTGTATCTCGCTATTCGAGCCTGAATGTTGGGGAACTATTCGGTGGAAGGAGAGCATGCATTCATTAACCACCTAATTATGTAGGGGCAGCTGAACTACACGATATTTTATAAGAAACATGAGGCTGAAATTATGCCAAAATTGAGAAAAATTTTAAGAAACATAGGCTGGCTGTGTTTTAAAAAATAACTTGCAAAAACTGTTTTTACTAGTAAATTTTTCATCAAACTAGCAAGAAAATAGAATGAACATCCATTACATGCTTCACAAAACTTGGACCTCCTTTTTCCTGCATCAAAATTGCCTAATCTGGGTTGCTCTTTTCATTGGAAGTCTTTAAATTTAAGAAACATTTAAGAAAAATTTAAGGCTGGATTTGGTGAAAATATTGAGAAACATCCACGCTGAAACCAGAAAGTTTGCTTCTTATAAAAAAAATTGGGTATGAGTACTGTACAACTGGGGATCCTGTAAGTTGGAGAATGGACGCAAAGGGACATCACAACAAGATGTGTGGTGGGAGGTTATCACGCACTCCAAAAGCAATTTAATAGCAACTTTCAGGCAAAGTAAAGCTAGTATTGACTGAAACTAATAAGAAAAAGAAATAACAAGTAAACTAGCATATATATTAGGCAACAATGAGCAGTACACGGGGAAAACTCAAGTTAGTATCAAATACAAGGTTTAACAAAAGGTCACCTGTCAGACAAGAATCGTGGGCCGACTATAGGAACCAAGGCAATAACAATACAAGCAAACGTTTCAGAACTTTCTGTAAAAAGTCTTTAGCAAAAAGATCCAAGTTTTTACGTGATCCAAACAGCCTTTAATTAACTTTTAGTTTGTTTTTTATAGCTTTCGCAAAATGCTTAGTCTTTATTTTATTGAAGTAGTCGTTTTGTTATTACTAAACTTGTAGTACTGATAGCATTCGCTTGATATTTAGTTCTACTTCTATTGAAATAATCATTTTGCTAATGTTGCCTAGTTGCTAACCAATATTTTGTAATTTGCGTTAGAAATGTATACAGTTAAGGACCATCTCGGCCTAGACACTTGAATTACAAAATAATAGGGGAAACTTGACTGCCTGGTGGGGACTTTGTATAGTAAAAGCCCCCCTGCATCAAAGTCAATCGTCGTCTATACTATGAAAAACATATTCTGTGCTTCAACATAAAAAGCTGTTAACAGCTGCAATAAGTGAAGTGAAAGAATTCCAATTCTTGGGATGCTACCAAAGAATGTAGCAATGTTTGTCAAGGAAGTTGCCAGCTAACATGTGGTTGCATAGAATTAGGAAGAAGTCCTTTGTTGTTCATCTAGACTAGCTAGAACTAATCCATTGCATACTTCTCAATAGTGTTTGCAATCACTATTGATCTACGAATATATACGTCATTGAAATATCGAAGTAAACAAAAGGAGCCGTCAACTAACCTGCAATCGTATTCAAATGTAAATGAGAATATTAATAAATTCATAAAATCAGTCGCACTTGTGATTGCGTATCAAAATAGTTGTTAAGAAAGTGTAAGTCATGAGGCAATAAATTTATCATCTGCACGATAATCGAACAAGGTATCACTGAGCAGCATGATCAGCAAGTGGTAAGGCATTCACTTGATGCAACAAAACAACAGCAAGAAAAGCAATTTACAAGCATGATTTCCATGGGAAGCTGCTTCGGAAAGAGATCAAAAGAACTCTTGAAGAAGATCTTCGTAGTACTGCTATATCAGGTTATTGGATGGATATTGTATACCTACATTGAAGAGGGGTTTGCTCTAACTGACTGTCTATTTGACCAGGACAATATCAGACGATTAAAGACGACGAATACTGCACAAGGAAAGGCAAAGTTATACAATGACTTGAACAGAACACTGGGTGGAGATTTGAACGGAACAATTTTCAATATCTACCACGAAGAATTTAAAACTTACTTTGCTGCAAAAGAGCCAAACTCAGACAGCATTGATGTAAACGAGATCTGCAAAAGATGGTATCTATTTACAGCCATCACCTTAACAACAGTTGGTAAGATCATGGTCTTACTTAAAAAGGCTGTCTTTCACATACTATAGCATATAGCAATAACAACATATTTGACGTCATTCAATTTTTGTCTATAGAACGCATTAGTGATGACGTCATAAAAATATTATTAGAATTTTCATGTTTTGACAACATGGAGTGAAAGTGCACTTCAAAATAGGCATGTGTTCACAATTTTAGATGAATATTGTCCGAATGGGCTGAAATACGACTATTTTACGATCGAACACTAGCTATACAAACCTCTGAATTTTTCCTGGTTGTAAACGTTTAGAACCAGACTCAAAATACAGTGATTTGATACGAACTATGTCAGCATTCAATTGTCTATATCTCGTTCATTATTTTTGAAATCGAGCTGAAATTTGTCAATAGAAGCTATTTCTATGTCTATGCACTTTTTCAGAATTAAAAACCAAAATTAACACATTCTAAAAATAGAATTATAATCAATAGGCCTAAATTATAAATGTCATATTAACATACGACATTGCAAAATACAATTGATTGCATGACACTATAAAATAACACAGCAAACTGTATTAAACTGGCGAATTGGATTCAATGATCTTAGATTCAATTATGTCACATTATGATTAAATGTATGTCAGTAATGCTATTATATAAAAAAGTGTTGTTTCTAGACATTGAAATTTGAGTTTATAACCAGAGTCCAGAAAAAGTCACAGATCCACGGCTGTGAGATGGAGGAAGAATTTTATGCCTGTATCAACTTTGCAGAAGGCCCAATAATTCTATAAAAATTCCAGCTTGAATAAAATGTTGATGCACGTAGATGCTTTGGCATAGGGAAAATGGAGGAACCACCTGGGAAGCTTCATTTCAATGTTGCATATTGAGGAAGGTTACTGTTATATTTAGGAAGATGCTTGGGTCTCGTCTCTACTTAATTCCTAAATTGTAACATAGAGGAGAGCGTGAGTTCTCTCGTAGTGATATGAAGAATCTCTATAAAAGGCCATTTAAGACTTACGACTTTTTCTCTTCAACACTGCAACTATCTTCGGGGTGGCTTTCATCTACTTCAGCTACTTCTACTTCTTCGACGACAACTAACTTTACGATAAAACTAAACTAATTTATAATACTCAATACAAAAGATGGTGCAAAATAGAAAAATATCCAATAATAACGTAAAGTCCATAAATTGCCCAATAGACATTGTTTTAGTTCTCTTTGCACAATCATGGTGCAATGTTCCTTCTTCAGTTCGCTGATGACGTATTCAGGTGATGTGGAGGAGCCATGTTATACAACAGTGCACGTAAAAAGTGTTTGCCGAAGGGTTTCACTTTTCTGGGCTCTGTGTACAGCTAAAATTTCCGAGAAAATGGGCGTGGTCCCCACCCTCCCTTTACGAGCTAGCATCCAGTTCTCTTTAATGGGGTACTATAACACATGAATCATCTGAATGATTTCGCAACCCCACACCCCACTTTAGGAAAGCCTACTCTCACGTGCCGAATAAACGGGGGTCCTAATAAACAGGGGGTCGGAAAAAAATTTGGAGTTTAATTAACGGGGGTCAAAATATACTGGAGGTGGGAATTTGAAAAAAGGCTGTAAATGACTACACAAGGTCGGAAAGAACAAAAACAGGCAGTCCTAAAATTTATACAGCAGTACGCTCTTTTGCCATGAAAATTGGGTGTAAATAGTACTAAAAAAGAAAGGAAATGAAATGGGGGCTTTGTAAAGAGAGTCAATTTCCTTAAAATTAATAAACGGGGGGTCCTAATAAGGTCCGAGGGGTTGGAAAAAAATCGAAAAATTAATAAGCGGGGGACGTTTATTTGGCACCTGAGAGTACATAGATATGATACTTTGATATAATAATTCATTTTACTATTATACCTGAAATAAATTAATATTCTTTACACAATAAAATGCTTTTAAATAGTAGATACATTTGAATGTCAATTTGCAAATCTGCAAACCAATTCGCCAACTTCTAAAAATAATTATTGTTTTAAATAATTATTCAAGAATAAATAATTATTTTTAAAATTTGGTTTATTAAATAATTATTTAATACCCAACAGGTTATGGCAATGTAGTCCCAAAAACAGTGGCTGGCAAATTGGTATTTTTTCCATACTGCTTGGTTGGCATTCCAATAATGCTGTTCTTTCTGGGATATATCGGGAAACTAATTACTGAACTTTCATACAAAATTGTGGAGTTTCTTCACTGCCGTAGAAACGGTGGTGGACAAATGCAGATTTCTCACAAGGAGCTAAAGTCATTTCTAGTTACATTTACACTACTTTGGTTGCATATTATTTTTGAGGCAATCATTTCACATTATGCTATTAATGAAAAAGACAGACTTACAATGATCGATGGTATCTACTTCTTCTTTGTGTCCTTCACAACGATTGGCTATGGAGACATAACAAGCCCTATGAAACAGGCTCTATTTGAATTCAGGCTTTACATTGGTCTCAGCTTAATGTCAGGCGTGGTTAACTCAGCTTTGGAGTATTATCAAGCATTTAGTCAGAGACGGAATGAGCAGAACAGAGCGAGAAAAGGGTGCTGTTGCAAAGTAGGTCACACGGGTAGTGCTGCAATTGAACCAGTAGAAGAGATGGTGGAAGTAAAGGCTACGTACACACAAGAGGAGCAAGATATATCAACAGCGGAGCACATAGCAATTACGCGTGCATAGGAAATCAAATAAATGAACCCATGCTACAGATATTGGAGGGAAAGCAATGAAACATTAAAAAATGCTATGAAAAGACAAGATTACAACATGCCTATATGCTGTCTGGGGCAGTACAACTGAGAAAAGTACCGATGAAAGAGCAGAGAAGCACGTGTACATTCGATACTATAGACCAAAAATACATCTAGGTATGCTTTGTATCATCCACAGATACCTCTGTTCATGAAAGGTTGCCAGTTCAACGCTACAAAAGACGTGTGTAGATAACAGCTACTTTCATAATTACTACATGACTTCATAGAACAGTCTTACATATAGTCTTGCATAGCACGTTGTGTTGTGCTAGTCTTATACAGCACGCTACAAAATAGTCTTATATAGCACGTTATAAAATAACCCTACATAGCAAGCACGTTGAGCTGGGTGGCTCAAGGAAAAAGCAGCAGATAAACACCTTACTATTCAGAGAAGCACATGTGCCCCAGATAATATCCCTGGCTTTGACTAAATCACGATACAATATACTATGATTTGACTTCTCACCTATATCAATTTTCACCATATTTATTACTATATAGTTTGCTTATTTCTATGCCTTACGTAGCCACAATAACAAAAGAGAAAATCAGGCTGGGTTTTTTGGGATAGAAAAATAGCATAATGCCTTGCACAGATGAGGCAAAGAGAAGAAAATTTCAAAAAAGGATGTGATGAAAAGGGCGACCAAAAGTCAATGAAATCAAAATTTTTCAGTCCTTGGGTGACCTGAAACACCAAAAAAACACCTTTACAAGAATTGCAACCCCATTTGGAAGACGTTTATAGGTCAAAAAAAGTCAAAATCAAGTTTAAAGGTCAATAAAGTCAAAATTATAAATGCAGGATAAAATACGGTTAAGATTCAAAACCTTTTAGGTCAATGCAGTCAAAATTGCGAGTAATATGTCACATCTCTTCAAATCTCCACCTATTTGTGAATTGACAATAGGTGCTTGCTTCCCTGTATGTTTTGATTTTCTATCGTCACTAAATTGTTTCCGATATCCATTTTTATAGTGTGCATTATCTTTTGCATTTTCTGTGTTTTTCTAGTATTGAATCTTTTCATTTAGTTGTTTTTCTTTAATATACTAATGATGACACTAGTAATGTGTCAAAATATGTACTAACAAATGGCATAGTATAGTTTATTAACAAAATGGATTGTACCTACTACAAACTTATGCAAATTCAATAAGTCAAAATAAGGTCAAAATCACCAAAAAATACGGTCAACTTTTCCAATTATAAAAGCCAATTTCTGGTCATCCTAGTGATGGATGCATGTGCATATGAATGCTGGCTTCAACAACTTCAGAGTGGTTGCTACTAAATCAAGGATACTTGTAGTACAAGGGCATCAAAGGCAAGATGTATCCTTTAGAGTGAAAAAATTTATCCGCACCTCATGGACTTATAAGTGAAAAGACAGCAAAATCATCACTTTCATACCGTGTGGATAGGATTTGCTCCCTTGCTATTCTCTTATGCAACTATCCCTGTACTAAATAGTACTACACATAGTGAAAAGCGAAATTCCCTCTTTTCCCTGATTATTCCCTGACCAAATGGGTAGTGTCAACTGGGAGAACTTTAGTGGGTTTAACAAAATAAGAGCCACGTCACGCCACACTAATTTTACTGCAAGGAAGTTGACTATCTAAAGTGACCCAAAAATATTTCTCAGCTCTATCCCTAACTTTTATGTTTTTTCAACATTTTTTCCTGCCTTTTTCGGGGGTTTCACTGATTTGTTCTAAACCAAGGACATTTTTTCAGGTTTTCATGCTTCTGTGGCAACGATGCTACACCTCCATTATACCAGTACAATGCTTGTGTTAAATAAAACTTCATGAAAAATGTTAGAGTTCATAGCACTCTCTAGTCTAAATATGACTCCCTGGGATATGTCTTACATATATCAAAGATGGTTGCATGACAGGTACTAGTTCATGAACATTGCAATCTCACATGGCTGTACATGATAATGTAATACATATTCATTGCAACACCACGAAAAAGCGCCCACCCACGAGCATCGAAAAGTTAAAAAGCGTACACCCTCGAAAAAACTCTCCCCCCTTGAAATTGCGTCTCGATTCCCAGGTGCAGTTATCAGAAACAGAATAGAAATTATGAATGTGATCAATAGTAAGTTATTAGCACACAGTATGGTACTTAGGTATTAGCATTTTTTCATATGTAAATTCGAAAATTCATTTGTAAACTCAAAAGACCAGTCCAACCATGTAAAAATTTAGCTGATAAATTGAAGCCACTGCAAGAACTTTTGTGTGAACAAGTTATCAATCCACGTTTTGCCAACAATGATGATGTAGAGGACTGAATGATGATAGTGAGAATGAAGAATAAATGAGCATTTTTACTGCAATTACTACTTATGCTTTAAGTTCATATAATTAGTTTAATATTAAGTTCTATATGTACTTTTGTGTATTAAGAATTGATTTTGTTTCAACAGAATTTTGTTTACAAAGTAACAGTGAAATGAGGTAAAAATTCAAAAAGCACCCACTCTCGAAAAGTGCCTCTGCTGAAAAAGCACCCACCCAACAGCATCAAATATTTACAAAGTGCCCAAGCGCTTTCTAGATGATATACGGTACTCATGGGTGCTTTTTTCTTCAGAATATAAATAATATTTAAAAAGGAGTGAAGGAACAGTCAACATAGAGTATATTACTAAATGAACACAATGTACATTGAAATGGTATTGGAAAATGAAAAATGAAAGAGAGATGGATGTAGAAAAGATTATGCTTAATCTGATTACAAACTTTTCCGAAAATTCCATAGTAAAATTGGTTAACTATAATGCTCCTTTTGTATAAAGATGAAATGGAGAAAAAAGCACAATTCAGATTCTATTGAGTGAAACCAACATCTGGATTCAAAATAACAAAGTTTATGGAAGTGTATATTTCATTGATTCAAACTATCTTCTATACGTCATGGACACATAATACCTTAAACTCTAAGCATGATAATTAAGACATTGAATTACATTGAGTGAATTTAAAGTGATACAATGTCCAACGAAACGTAAAATGTGCAGATAAAAATTCTCAGATCTCTTATTTTTGTTGCTATGGTAAGGGACTATACTTGGCTCTGAGTCAGCACTCAACAACAGCATTGAAAAAATTGACATCAGATGCAAAATCTTAAGTCCTATACATCTACATATCAATATGAAAACATTTTCTGTGAAAAATTACTACAAAATATTTAATTGTTTACAGTTTCCATCTGCTAATGAGTTTTAGTACAAGGAATCTAAAATAGTTGGTCACTTATTCTTGCTTGCTCCAGCTAAAGGAGTCTCTAAAAAATTCTATAGTGGCAAGCATTCAAAATACAAAGACACAATGAAACCTAATAAAAACTTGAGACTCAAATTACTTGACTAGTACCCTTCATTGGAGAAAGTTATGCTTTTGTACTGAGGATATCTCTTTTTTAGAAGGTTAACAGTAACTTGGTGATCCGCTCTCCCAAAACCCTAAGATAGAAAAAATATTGCATAAATATGGAGAGCATTACAAAGCAGTCCTGAAAAATGACTAACCATCACTCCATAACCATCAATTTCAACTTTAGCTAATTACTTCAAACCAGGAGTCATTCTTTATATTGTTTTGGGTGTAGCACTGGTATTCTGTTATATACACTACTTCTTAGCAAAATACAAGAAGCACCAATCAAAATACTTCAACAAGACTGTAGATAGCTAGCTGAAGATTGCATTTCCAAACTCAAACTCCATAAAGCTCATCAACACAAGGATATACACTTGATGAAATCTTCTGACTCACCATTGAATATCCATACACAAGGATCTCCTTTGAGTTTGGATTATGCTGAATCCTTCCTCCACCAACACACTCAGATTTTAGGCCCAAAGCATCAAGACCAGAGGAAACTTTGTCATAGATGTCCGCTAATTAAAAATGTTATAGAATGACAGAAATTAAACATGGTGCATTTTTGTCACTATTCGGCCCATTCCATGTCATATGTGTCATGATACTGGCAGTCTATTTTTCCTTCTAAAACATTGTAAAATTCCACTGTAAGTTTCAAAGTCAGTAAAACAACCCACCAGATTTTGGTCAGGATCTTTTCCAACTGCCTGTATTACCATCTTGACATACCTTAAATGTATAAATTGTTGCATGCATAAAATATTGCACACATTAAATGTCAAAGCCAGAATTTTTGGTGAAAATTGCAACATTTTGTGCACATGGCAGCTGCTTATTTTGCCATTCATGTGACTTTGATCAAAATGGCCATTCACAACATATAATGTATGTGACTTTTGAATTGATTAATTCTTCAAATGCCCTGTTGTGAGCAACTTTTATACTGTTAGCAAACACTTGTTTTGCAGACACCTTTACTATTGATACCTTTACAATATATGCACAAGCCCAAAGTAATAGGTAGTCCCTCCCATATGTATTTGTTGCTGCTACTAGGCATTTCATGTTTTCTTTGACTGTTCTCTGCCTAATAAGAGGAAGGAGCTTGCACTTCTTGACTTTTGGAGCAAGTTTTCAAATTTCAAAACAAAGTAAAAGGAAAAAACACACATACACACCCAAAAACTGGAAAAAATGGCACTCTCAATGTTGATAAACAGCTTTTACATATTGCAGTTCCAAAACAAAAATATCTTAGAAATTACAAAATAAAGTTTCAAAAAATCGAAGGAACTCTAATAAAAGTGTACTACCAAATTTTGTAAGAAACAGACATTATTACTTCTTTCTAGATGGTAGATGTGATCAAACTACACAACCTTTTGATATGGAGGCTTAAACACTTAGTTTATTTTAGTGTTTCAGAGATGTGCCTCTATATGCACAACTTTTTCAAATCAGTTTCTTGTGACATTTAACGCATATGAGTTTTACATAACTGTGTCTATGCAACATTTAACGTGTGATTAATTAACAAATTTTGCTAATTTTATGCATGTGGCAATTCATATTAAGGTATGTCACAACAATTACTTGCTGGGAGTGTGCTGAAAAGCAGTACTTGTGTCACAATGAGAAGAAACAGCAAGTTTGGCAATTACAGTCACATCAAGCAAACTAGTGCTTCCCAGAAGATGAATGACAAGGCAATACATGACTTGCTTCCAAGAAAGACCAGCCAACAACACTGTACCAATTATTTTGGAAAAAATGCAATTTAGAAGAAATTACCCAAGTATGGTAGCATCACTTGCATCATATTTTAGACACATGTGTCAAAATTTGCTTCTTTCATACAGAATCCCTCTTTCTGTGTCCCAGAAGAAAGTGAAGCGAAGCACAGAGGTATAGTACCTACTATCTTCTGAGACATGAGATCTATAAGAACCAATAAAAACAGGCTTTAACTCATGTTTTGATATTGGAAAATTGACCTCCAGTTTCTTTTTACAAGGAATGGGCCATTGGTAGAAACATAAAATTCAAATGAGCATACAAACTGATGAATTTTTCATTTAATTCTAATGATAAAATAATATGAAATATAACCAAGGATATTTCAATATATGAAATTGATAACAATTCCCTTTGTGATGCGCAACTAGGTGCCTATCCCATCTGCTTTAATGGGACAGAAACTAAATCAGAGCTACTTTCCTTGAAGTTGTCCAGGAGAGAAATCTATTAAAAAAGCTCTGAAAAAATTATTTGCAATATTTGGTATTATTTGCAAAGTTTTTCTTCTTGCTATCTTTTCATTAATTTATTGAAGAAGCAAAGACAAGCAATTTCCCTAAAATTTCCTTACTTTTCTCTAGAATTGGCCGAATACCCAGGGTTTTCCCCAGGTATTTTCTGGGCAAAATGCATTTCCCTGATGTCCCTAATTTGGCATATACCCTGAGCATGGCTATCACAAGTGGAGGTGTGGGGGTGTCACACTCCCTGAAGAAGCTCTGTTGTCAAATCCAGCCTTTTATTGGTTAATCATACACTTTTTTGGAAAGTTTTGCAACTTTCAGACACAAATGTCAGCCTGTCTTCAGGCTGAAATATATGATGAGTTTTTTCATCAGTTTTTGTCTTAAGAGTCTTTTCCATCAATATTTATTACAAAGGTCATGCATTTATATGATCAGTAAAAGCTGTTTAGCATTGCAATAGATATCTTTACAGAAGGTGCTATGTTGCAGCAATAACTATTGCCACAATTCTGTTGGTATTTGTTCCCCACAGGTGTTCTACTATGATGTAATTGCACATTGAGATGGGGTTATTCAAACTGAGCTCACTGGGTCATAAACAATAGAAAACACCTCAGCCTTACAGCTTAAAAGAGGCCCCCACTGCTCAGTCTGACTGAAATTTAAGCACGTCCATCTTTAAGAAGAACTGATCATTTGTGGCTCTCCAATCATTATACGTCACAATTCTTGATTCATGAGTTGAAACTGATGAAGAAACTGGTCAGGTAATTTAGCCTTTAGCTTATGTAATGTGCTGCAATAAGTGTGTAGCATTCTTTTGGCAATATCAGTAACTGCGGACAGTTTCATTGGCATAAACTTGACAGTTTTATCAGGATACATTTGAAAATTTCATTGTAATACATTTGACAGTTTCATCAGACTTTTCAACAAGCTCTGTAATTTGTAGGCAATTTACTTTCAGCTGCCACCATACCTAAATTTTATTGCACTGACATCCATTTTGTGCAGCAATAGAACGTTTTCTTGCTATAGCACTGTTTCATAGCAGTTAAAATATACAAGGATTTAAGCAGTTGAATGGGGGCCTGAAGGCATGAGCATTCAGTTCCACTTTGTTACATCCATTCAATACAATATCTACTGCCAGCAAGCCACAAACACTTCTTTGTGCCCTCAAGAAGTGCTACTTCTTTGTGTTTTTTCAATAAAACTCTAATATAAAAAAGGGCGTTGGTCACATTTATAGCAAAAGTAAAGGGCGTTGGCTTCAGAAAAATTTCTTGGGGGCTCCACCCCTAACCCTCTCCATCCCCATTGTCCCAATACCCCCACTTATTTCAATTAACTCTAGCTGCCACCCCCATCCCTGTCATGCACAATATCAGTTCACACCCCTTAGCCGGTATCCCTATGCAATGGCCTTGACCCTGAGTAAGACATGTAACCAAGAAAGGGAATTGAGGCCTAAAGTGCGTAGATTTTGGGGGCGTGAAAATCATCCGTGGACGGTGTGCGCATTGTAAAAAGCGAGGAAGAGCATAGGTGCCTGGAAGAAGAAGACACGGCCTAGGACTGACTCCCAGGTGTCTTAGACAATTTCATCTGAGCTCCTATTAGCAATGCCCATTTTAATTTTTTGTAGTAAAAGACAGAATAACTGCACTCCTGGGACAGTAGAAAACTGAACAATACATACCATGATATTCTGCCCAATCGTAGCCTCTTACAATGAACTTCGAAGTGGATCCTGCAAAAACTTTAATAAGAATGTACTTAAATCTTCCTGATTCATCAATTTCAACATCTTCTACAGAGGCAAGTTTTTCAGCAAGAGAGGCCATTTTAAATCGAAGAAGGGGTGGGCCTCGTTTGCAGACAGAATCCGGAATAGTCATCGTGTCATCGACATAAAGAAGTTCAGATAACACACCTGACTAGACTTATTCACTTGACTAGAGAATTCCCAATTTAGCCTCGTCTACCTGTGTTTGCATGCACTTGATTCCACGTGCTGTGTCTAGTGGAATTGCCAATGACCTACATAAATTGCTTGAAAAAAGTATCATATGGGCAGAATTTTTCCATCAGGCATTGCAACAATTTCGTACAAAACATTTTGGGGAGATTTTGGACACGCGCATAGATATCTCGAATGTTCATGAGGAAAAATTGATTTGTGATGTGAATGCTGAAATAAACACTAAGACAGCAACCCTATTTCAATTTTGCATGTCGCATGATGTAAACACAACAAGACGACGTCTCGTGAGGTGTGGTTCAGAGTAAAGAAACAGCATTCAAAACTAGGGAAGATGAACTATAGAAAATACCATGAATATTGAAGTTAATGAATTAGCAAAAAAAGAAGAGTAAAATAGTAGGATGTGGAGCTGCTAGAGGGAGCGAGAGGCGCAGAATTGTGGCTTGATGTGATCATAGTCACAAGAATTCTTGTGACTATGATGTGATGCTACCGAGCGGATTTCAACACTAAATAGATTGACTTACTTCATTGGTACAGACTATGACACATACATGAAAAACAGATCTTTCAAATATAAGCTGATTTTGCCAATTGAATATAAATGCAGTCAAACCTAACATTTAACAAAAATAACTCTCTTGCATTTGAATTAAGAATCTTCACGATGGTTTCGAGACAATGAGGCCATGCTTGAAACGGTGAAGTCACAAAATGAGACAGATTGCAAGATCGCTCTTTGAAAACTTTCTCTTTCATGACCACTTCATTAAGCCATAGACTATGGTTAGTGGTCACACCAACTGGGGACTGGCGGCCATGTTTCCTCCCACCCACTGCCACTGCTCGCCAAGGCCAATATTCCATTTCATCCAAATTCGATGAGAATATGTTAAGTTTGGAGTGAGGGACCTATAGCAAGATTTTGACATAGGTGTGGCAAGCAAGTTGCATCATAATTCTAGGGCGTGGAATCCAAATTCCCCCCGGTTTTGCGATGGCTGGGCACCACCCCTGACTATAGTTAAGCAAACAGATCAACAGGAAAGAGTGCTGAAAGCCACTCTGCATGCTATTTATAACTTGCATTTCCTATCACAAGTGCTTTTGAACAGAAATAAAGGAATGATGATAAATCTGATATTCATGTGCTAATACATTCATACAATTGAATTGCTACAATAAAAGATTTGATATGTAATTATTACTGCATAATATGAATTGAATGCTTAAAATATGCATAATAATCTTACATATGTAAAATTATATAAAATAAGACGGTAATCCAATATTATCATATGTTTCTTTCAATGTTGCAAGCTAGTCTCTATGCACAAACACGAACTTAAAACATGTACTTTCAACTACATAGGGTACTAGATTTGCGAATCTCATTTATACCGCTGAGTCATGCAACTCTTCAAATTTTAAGGGAATCAACTTACAGTATAAAGGATGCTCTATACATAGAAATACTAGGACTATAGTAGGATCGTATTATTTCTATGGATCTATATGATGGTTAAAACTCTGTTGTTTTAAAGTTGATTAGCTGGTTGATAGTGCGATATGTTCTAAACAGCATGTACAACGGATGGGTAACTTGTGAGGAAGTCTCTGATTATCTGTAAATCTTGAGGAATCAGCTCTTCCGCAATGAAATTTAGGTAGTGCAAAGTTTTGTTATGCTAATGAAATAAACGAACCGCAACCAAGTCAGTCTGTGTCCAGTCAATATCCCAAAAATCTAACCCTTCATTTTTAGCTTGCCTAAATGTCTACCAAACATTACATCATAAGCTAAACTTGCAAACGATACATTGCAGTTAAAATTCTCTTCAGCAAAATAAAAGAAGAATTAAATTCTTTGAATTTATTTTATACAATGCTTACATTAAAAAACAGTGCCTAAAGCAACGATATAGTTTAAAGATCTAAACTTGCTTACTAAAAACTCTCAACAGAGTGTAAACTAAATACAAAATATAAATGTCTTTAAGCAGTGAAAGAAGCTCTGTATTCTAAAACGGCCATTTCCGTTGAAGAAATTTTAAACGCTTTTCTTTTAACCAGTCCTCTTTCCTATTTCACACATTAAGCCATCCAACAAAGTGTAGAAAACAATTAGCACGTTTATTTGTACCTAACGGATATTTCCTTACTGGGCTTTCATTCCTATCAATCTGATTAAAACATACCACATTCAGTAGCAACCCCCCCCTTAGAACAATAACGATCTTTCATTTACATTGCATCACTCAGAAAACAAAAAAGCGTCCTACCAAATGAAGTACACTTTGGGCTTAATCACTTGACTTCACGGACAATTTACATATGTCTTCGCTTTCCTACTTCTAATGTTTATCAAAAATAACTCCTTTTCATTGGTAGGAGCAAGTACAGACCGTAGCAAAATGTCTATTGGAGTATACAATCAGGAAAGTCTGGATGCATTCGTCAAATTATTGCAGGTAATTGAAAGAGAAAAGAAAGGGGTCAGTTGGTAAAATAGTGCAAACAGCAAAAATTGTGTCATGATATAGTCAAATGAAACTAGAAAAATCTCAATAAATAGGAAAAAATTAGAGATTCGAAGTCAAGTTGTAATATTCTGTAGCCTTGCTACAAAGCTACAAATTCAACTATACAAATGTTACTTCACTCTTTTTTCCAGTTATGGCTGCACTGAGGTGGAATCTAGACCAAAAGGCAGATCCTGCTGTAATGAATTGGAATAAATAGCGTGCAAAGTGCACATCTGAGTTCTTCATACAAGAAAGAAGAAATGACAATCAGGATTTAGTAAGCATCTCACCATGGGTTTGCAAGTGAAACTTAAGATTGCTCATTTTGTTAAAAGCTTTGTCACACAGCGTACATGTGTAAGGCCTTTCTCCCGTATGAATTAGGGAATGATTTCTCAAGTTTCCCTTCTGATGGAAACCTTTGCCACAGACTTTGCATATGAACTCTTTGACGGTGCTATGCGTTTTAATGTGCGTTTTCAAGGTCGACGAACGATTGAAGGCCTTAGAACAAACATGGCAGCGATGTGGCTTCTCTTTAGTATGGATTATCTTATGACGACATAGAGTGCTTGACAAACGAAATCCTTTACCACAAACACTGCACACAAAAGGCCTACTTTTGGTATGCACCGGCATTTTAAGGTGAATTGTTAACGTGTAACGGGTTTTAAACACTTTTCCGCACTGATCACATTGATACTTAGCTTTTCTTGAGTTGCTGCTGCTGTTACTACTTTTTCCTTCGTTGTTGTTGTGATCCGCAGCATCGCTGAAATCGGATGACGTTGTATCTTCTGATAAGAAAATACTATCGCTATTTCCGCCATCTTCCCCGTCGTTAGATGCTTCGATGTCATCGTCAACACCACCTTCGCTGCTATAATATAGGCTCTCGTTATGCCTTATTTCTTTCCATTTGCTTTCCTCATTCTCAGCTTCGATCTCCTTCACAGCAGCACTTTTGATGATATTTGAATCTTTCGTGATCGACTTCAGTGATGCCCTTGAACGGTTTGGCTCTGGGTCCTTCTGGTCCCCAACAAGCTGCTGCCTCGCAGCCACTAACAAAAGATGAAATTTATTGTCGTTCCTTTCATAATCCAGCTTTTTAACTCGTTTATCTCTAAATTCTTTCTCCTCCATTCTTGATCTATTTTCCAGAATATCGTTTTCAATGCCCTCGATTCTACACCTGAAATTCTTGTCTAGGAGAGATTTTCTGCTATATGAGGGTCCAACTGATGAAAAAGCATACATGGAGTAGCTCCTATGATCCTGTTCACTGTTTATTGAAGAGCTTTCGATTTGGTGAGGAAAACCTAACGAAATAATTGCAAGTTGTTAGTTAACAGCAGTTAAAAATTTAATGTTTTACAACATGAAATACTGATATGAAAATGCTATTGTCTGCATAAGGAAATAAACTACAGAAAAGGTTTTAAAAACAACACTGAAGTACGTTGATTCTAGAGCCACAAGAAACAGCATCTGAACACAAGGAATACAGGAATGCTTGCATAATTGGAGTACTTTTTTCGTGAATTTCCTATTTCTTTGGACAAGCAAGGAAACTCCAACGTATTTTGTTAATACTAGTTGTTGTTTAATGGAAGGGAGTTCCACTAAACATATAAAGCACACAGCTCTTGCTGTACTTCTTATAAAGTCGAATAAACGCTAAAAATGTACAAGCCATTTTAAATAATGCATCAGAAATTCAAATATGATCTCCATAGAAAAATACAAGGCAATAGAGGAGCCCAAAGATGGCCAAATCGAATCACGTGCATAAATCGAGTGCTCAGTTAAAGCTGGAAACTCTTTTGCGTTGTAGGAAGACTTGTAAATCATAAGTTACTTGAAAATTAACTGACAAAGACTCTGCTTTCTAAAAGCACAGCTTCACGTATGCTATTCTAAATGAACCCTCTTCAAATTTGTGTATAATACAG
Organism: Cassiopea andromeda; assembly: GCA_018155075.1. Classification (NCBI taxonomy): domain Eukaryota; kingdom Metazoa; phylum Cnidaria; class Scyphozoa; order Rhizostomeae; family Cassiopeidae; genus Cassiopea; species Cassiopea andromeda. The sequence continues at coordinate 279,221 of WIPJ01002510.1, read as the reverse complement.
GGTACTACTAGGCAATCCAGAAGCCAATAATGAATAGAAGAGGCTCGATTCCACGAACACTAGAAAGGAAATAAGGCTCTCTTTGCAGTTGACGTGTGCTATCCTAAATGAACCCTCTTCATATTTGTGTATAATACAGGGTACTACTAGGTTATCAAGAGTGTAATAATGAATCGAAAAGCCCCGATTCCACGAACACTAGAAAAGAAATAAGGCTCTCTTTGCAGTTCTATCTTTGTTACTGTGCATTAATTTTAATAACTAGTAGGTTCATAAAGCATGAACCACAGGCGATCGAAGGAACGCCGCAACAAATAAAACAAAAATGAGTTACGTAATTGTTTGTAAAGAGACTCCGAGAGTAAGCGCACCTGTGAAGGGCAATTGTCTGGCTGATCTACGATCTAACGTAGGGGAGGTCGTCATAGTCTTAGATACTGGCAAAAACCATACACTAGTACAGGGATATACTTTCTATAAAAATAAATATTTTGCGATGTGAAAGAAACGTTGCAACGTGATAAGCCTGTAACATATTTTACTCTCAAATACACTCTTCTGAAAAGAGCATGTGCTATTGATATGAATTTGCTCATTTACGGGCCTTTTACTTGAAAAGCAATGAGAAACCAGTGAGGCCACTGTAATCCAAGTGACTGCAGATTGATTAGAAAAGCAATTACTGTTTACAAAACTTCCATTTACGCATGCAATAGAAGTTCTTCCTAATGTCCGATTTGAAAAAGGTATTTTATGAGTACAATGTTGAACCAATGCGGTCACTGACTGTGTCCTTGTGTTCTAATTTGGCAGACCAAGTACAGGTGACCGTTTCAAGGAATGGAAAAACGTACGCAGGGAATTGTTATGTATAGCAATCTGAAAACAGAAAGGGAATTACAATGCATGGTGTGCATACATTGTGCGAAGAAATGTGAGAGCACATTAATGGTTAATTAAATGATGGGTAAAAAGCGTGCATCATAAAGCTAGGCTTTCAATGAAGAAATAATTATACAGAAAAGCAGGTTTGCATTGAGGCAACTCCTAACCGTTTGGCTTTTTGCAAAAACTATCTAACAAAATCATAAAATACACGTCGGAACAAACAATTTCACAAATCGAATCGACAATCCAGGTACAGGTAGTAGGAAAAATGCCTAAACGACAGCTGGTCATTCCGTCAGTCCCCAAATGACAAAACTTCGGATGGATGAACGGAAGTTTCAGGCCCATATAATTTGATGAAAATTTGAAAGTTGTAATTTCTTGAAGAGTTAAATGCGCAGTGAAACGGACAACTTCGTGCAGTTACTGAACTCTTTACCTGTACTGGATGCCACGCAATGTCCCAACATTTTAGCTACCATCAGGACTGCTGTTACGTTTATTATGCAAAAAAGTACATCCTCTCTCAATAGGGAATAAAATGATATTCCTTAATAGTCAAGATTATGAATTTGATGTAAGCCTCGCAAAATCGCTGACGTGAATTCCTCCAGCACAACGCAACCAACTTATTGGACTATCTCCACGATGGCGGAATTGCGAATCTGTCGGCTCAATTTCTATGGGCTTCAAATAGGTTGTGCTATCAATGGCGTAGTTGGTTGTCTGCCATTCCCTGTTATGATATCCATGAACTAATTTTCAGAATGATATTTGGACATGCACATCAATGGTGCCGAATTTAGCAACCTGAAAACGTACCTGGCCTTCAAGTGCTTTCTTGGTATTGTCAAAATGTTTCGTCATCACGAAATGGACAAACAAAAACAATTAAGCTAGATTTTGGCGAGATTTTGGCGTTTTCTATAGACCAAACAAGCTGGCTGATCCTAAAAGTTCATTTTCAGCTTCATTTGCGAGAACTAACTTTCCAATTATGACGAATTTGCTTCAATTCACTCATTCTACATTCTCATTCTATTTGATTTCGTCAATCTACACACACCCAACAATCAGAATGCTAAATTGATTCAGCTTTGCTCCAAGCTGGATTAGGAACATCAATCTGTTCTCATATACAACACTTCAATACTCCGATAATACCTTCGAGAGTAACCCAAATGTGGTGGCCAAAAGCTACCGACCATGTCAAGTCATAGAACATGTATTAAAGAATAGACGCATTCATGTCAATAATTAAGGACAGTACCAGTAATAGATGTTGCCTCAATAGCAAGATTTTTATGAAATACTACTAACAAATACAGTTGAGAATGAATAATTTAAAAGGACGCAGAAGTTCGTAGCTATGTTAATTCCTTCAATTACTCTGACTGAACATGCCACAAGGCACACAGAACCACAGCAAAACTAACAGCAGGGAATCCGAATAAAGTCCTATTATAGAACCCAGCTTGCATTCATTTGTCGTCTTCGTGCAAACGAGGCTAAGCGCTGTGGTAAAACAACAAGCATTGAATAAAACTTTCGGTGTATGAGCTGTAGTCACATATCAACCTGATTTTTTGCTCAACTATATACCTTGCACAATCATCTATAATACTGCCCGCGAAGCTGGAGGATAGGGACGTAGTTCAGCCACTTTTCCAGCAAATGTAATGAGTCTCATGAAAAATAGTAAAATGAGAAAGAATAGAACCCCTTCGCCCTACACCTACCTCTGCCAGAGCTCTCTATTAACACTACTGTTACGCTCCATAAAATGTGGCACCCCAGGAACTTAAACTTTACTGCCAATGAGCAAGGAGGAATGAGTAGGTTTTGTGTTTAGAGGTCTTATGCATGGAAATGCATTCTGCATCAATCACTGATTAAAATTTAGGAAATATGGCATAAAGTATTTTAATACACATTTTATGCGTAAAGTCGCCTGAAAAAGAAGCGAAAAACTAAAATCTTAGCTAATAACTAAAATCTTACTTCACTTAAAATACAAAACAAGATGTAAAAATACTCAAAAAATATCTAAAGTTTGACGAAGATTTAACCTTGTATTATTCTTAAGTCATTCCTAAACGTCAGTGAATTCGAGCATCACTATTCTTAACGGCTGTATTCCCAAAATACATGACAATTTATGATGCTCAAGTCAACTCAGACTATCCAAAGGTCGGCATGTTGCTTTTGGAGCCACAACCCGCCTATTCACTGGTTGTGTATTTGCTGGTGGAGACAAATAAGGCTATATCAAAGTAAAGAAAAAGCAGCTATACAATACAGGTGAATTGTAACAACTAACTGCTAGTCTAATCCCTCCAGTTGCAAAGAAAAGAGTTCCGATACCGTAAATTCTCGAATTTTTTGGAATTTTACATAAGGGCTCATACGAAAGGGGGTTTATTCGATAGGGAGTTTAAAAAGTTTTCCTCGAAGTTGGTCATATTACAGTTGAAATTTCTCTACTAATAAACTATTTCTTCGATGCTGCACATACAAGCAATAGGGTGTTAATAAAGGGACAGGCAAATTTTTCATTAATTAAGGACGGCTTTTCTTTCCTAGCACTACAAAGTACTAACAGACTCTCAAATATGTGCAGTCACATGCTTGGGTGGGGATAATTCGAGGGGGGTTTATTAGAAATTTGTAGGTCAAGGGTGGGGGAATTTTTCGAAGGAGCGCTTATTCGAGGGGGCCAATTCGAGCATCTATGGTACTTTCATTTTTAGGGCAAGTGCCTGCTAGCAGGGGGGAAACGCCAAATAGCTTCCCCCTACTGCTAGATAGGATATTTATCCAGGGCCAACGGTATGTGAGGTAGGAGAACCAGTTCAGGATACAAAACAGCTGGATCTGAATCATTTAATGGAGTTGTATATGGCAGTGAGAGGCCTATTGGAGGGTGTGGCAGGACGTCACGCTCACTAATATCTACGAAGTTTTAAGAACATGTGGATGAAATGAGGAAAATGTGGATGTGTGAATACGACAATTCTATTTATTGAATGCAAGTCATCAAAACTGACACCAATCGTATCTCAAAGAGGTTGGAAATCGGCCGCAAAATTAGAAAATGACTGCAACGCAGGAAACAAACCCAAGTCCAGTTAGTTCTACTATTTGACTTTTATTATACATCATGTTACCCTTTCGCTTCTGTGACACTTACAATGTTATTCACCAAGCATTCCTCTAAAAATGCGAATCTGTGATATCTCCTATTTATTTCATTTCAATTCACATGTTTTAGGAGTGTTACCTTTCATCATAGCTGGTTTTCAATGGGCCCTCCTTGTATTTTAAGAACTAGTTCCTTTCCTCGTCGCCTCTATCTCCTTTTTGTTGGAATCACATACCCTTTATCACGCTAAAAGATACTGCTTATGCCCACTAAACTCAAGAAGCAAGCCAGGTATTTCTAACTTTCGTACAACGGGCAACTCCATTATAGGCATCGACAAAAAGGCATGACTAGTCAATGCTTTTCACGTGCTGCTCAGGACTATTTCAGCTCACGTGAATACCGTAAATTGTCTATTTAGCCCTCCGTGGGGCTTATTCGTGTCAAGCAATCCATAGAAGGGGGCTAATTGGGGTGGAGCTTGTAAGAGAGGGGGTTAAAAAAGAATTTAAGGTGCTATCAATTGGCAATCTCGGTCCTTCCTTAAAAAAGCCAAGGCGCTTCAAGTTCACGTAGCTATGTATAGCACCAACGTTAAATAAAGTGATTACTAATACTATTATCATTATATTATTATATATTCTCTAAAATGCATACAGAAGGAAGACGTTTGCTTCTCACATCAAGTAACAGAGAACAATCTCAATAAACCATGCCATCTGAAGGTGTACCGTGCATCTTCCTTCGCTTGTGGGATTTAGTCAACTATCACTTAAGGAGCAGCGAAAAGCTCATTCTGATAAAATTTTCTTGCAGCAGAGCAAGATTTAGTCTCAGTTTCAACATTTCGTTTCAGTTTAACCTCAGTTTACCTTGGTAGCATATCACCATAAAAACGTGGCAAAAATTCACCCATCAGAATTGAAATGATGCTAAATAGGAAGCATGAAACACATAAATACCCTCCAACCCAGCATAGGGCTTAAATCTTGATTGGGCGAGAGAGTTTGCAAAGTACGTCTCTTTCTCTCTCTCTCTCTCTCTCTCTCTCTCTCTCTCTCGTCCAATCAAGATTTAAGCACTATGCTCTCCAACCCAAGATGCAAACCAGCATTGGCACTAGAAAATGATGTTCTGGGTGAGAGGGGGAATGGCTTTAATTGCTCTTGCACATAGCTTCAGCTAAAAGGATTGGTTGCATGCCTATGGATTATTTTGCAGATTTAGAATAAAATTTAGAATAAACTGAAAATGCTTTGCTATTGAAGATCACCAACTAAGATATTTAATCAATCTTAAAACAGCCATTTCTACTGCCAGTTTACAAGCTTAATATTCCTCAATGTGCCAAGAGAATAGTTATGTAAGACAAATGTTACACCAAACTATAACCCTTTTTGTGGGAGCTTATGACTTGCTGTGATTTTGCAGTGATAGCGTTTTATAACCATCTAGGAAATGGCAATGTTGTAGAGAAAAAGAAGAGCATGGAGCTAGGAGTAGGAGAAAGATGACCATTGCAAGTGCGTAGAGTGGTGCAAATATGGGAAAGTGTTTTGACATTAAAGTTGACACATTCAATTAATATAGAACTCAAAGTGCTACTTCTTTTCAACTGGTGAACTTCCTTTCATTGACCCTTAAAAGGATTCCAAAGCAAAGCACCAAACATAGAGACGATGAAGTGGAAACAAAAAATAAAGGTGTCGTGTCCCAGTGTCGATACAACGGGTTAAAAACTCCATGAGCTCGAATGTCAGTTCACAATTTACAAAAATTGCTACAGAGGGTATTTGCCGTTTCGTGTAGCATTACTACTGCCGTGCAACAGGTGCACATTTCAAGGAGCCAACTTCCTAGGACGTGCCAAAGTATGGGGGTTTTGGGGAGCGTTGCACCGCCACCTGCCGAAGCCGTTGGTAATTCTTGGGTTTGTCGGTAAAAGCTGGCGCAAACATGGCTTATCGGTAATTCTGGGAAATTTTGTAGCCTGTCGTTGGCGTTTTTTTCCCACCCTCCACTCAAAAGTCCTTGGGCAGACCACGCTAACTTCATCTAAAACCCTTTAAATCACAGAAGAGAAGAGCAGCTCGACCCAGCTCTCAAAGTGCGGACAGGATGGCTACGCCCATTTCACTTTACTAGCAACCTTCCGAACAATGCAAACTTGTACAAATCGAACGCGAACATATTTCCATTTCTCAGAAACACCCACCTGATCTGCTTATGGCCCAGTCGACTCGCTAAATGTAATTGACAGTCCAAAACCATACTCTGTCCCCTGCTTTAATCGATGCTTCTTGGCATAACAAAGCTGAAAAAAGCACAACAGCCACAGCGAACAAGGCTGCACACTAAATACGCGTCAACCAGCTTTTGTCATTTGAAGACCACAGCGTTGTCTGTTCTTTGTGATAATTTCGCAATAATTGCTTGAAAACAGCGCAAAAACCAGATCCTTTTCGTTCTGAAGATGGGATGGTAGTTATGACAAAGTTTTGGATATTAACTATGGGCAATAGGCCCGTTGCACTACTGGCGGCCTGAGCAATTAGCTGTAACAGCAAATTGCAAGCCTCCAGCATGAAAAATGTGGGAAAAAACCAGTTTGAGCTGTTCTTTCACTATTGAGCCGATTTGAGCTCAAATAGCAGGTGAATCTACGATGGTCGATGAACTACGCATATCTGTTGGAAGTCAGAAAGCAGCCATTTTAGTCAAGAAGAACACGGTCAAAACTGATTTAATGCAACCTTCTCTATTTACAAACCAAACAAGAATCTCTCGACAGCTAAAATCAATGATTGTTGTTTAACTATTTTGAAGAAAAGAGAAAGAGAAGGGAAATACTGGTGACAGTCGATGGTATCATACTTGGAGCTTCATTTCATTGAATATCGCAAATACAGTGTCTATCTATAATTGACTCATTAGCAGAGTGCCTTGTGGTGTAATCACGAGTAATTATGAGGTCGCTAAGCAGAGATAACTGCAAAGGATAATACTTTGCTCGGGAGTATGGTTGTTCACTATGTCAAATAAGCCATACTCATCGCCTTTGCCTCACAAAATGGCAGCGCAACAACTCAACAGCGCCTCAAACTTGGTCTTATAATTTTTGCTTCCATCAAATAAGGTTACTAAATAAAGTTTCGTTTACTAGAATTTCACTTCTTCGCTCAAAGTTGGCTTTAGTGTAAAGCCGCCATTATTCAATTTGATTTATAAGAGAAAACGGAGAGGATGTTAGGTAGCTAGTAAATTGCGTTTGGAATGCGAGTAATCGGGATAGGTGTAATTAAAACATCCGATATGAAAACTGAAGGGAACCAGGGCATCGAGGAAACGTCGGATAAAAAAGATATTCTGAATTCATAAAAAGGAAATATTTTCGATGACATACAGAAGACTAAAACAACTGGATTTAGAATGAAGACTCACATCTTTGCGCAGAAGTAGATATTATAAGTTATGAGTACACAGCCCACTGTTAAGGTCCTTACTCATTATGCGAATAAAAGTTCCATACAGTACGAGTTAAATAGGGTATCAGACATTAGAACGCACATTCAAATTAAGTTTAAAGAATAGTACTAGAATAGAGCACTTCGAAGAACACTAAGGAAATCATGTCTGGTTTAAGTACGGTTAAATATGGTTCCATGCAGTTCCTTCAATGTTCATCCAGCATGGATTCCTGACTTAAAAGCTGTTCCTAACATTGGTCTTTAAGCGATACTTTCAAGGTACTAAGCCAGATCAAAAACAATACTGAGCGTTGACAAGCAACTGCTAGAAAAAGCAGTGAAAGTCAATGATAAGCTCGTTATTGCATATGGTATACGGTTTATCCACCCCAAACAGCAGTGCAATTATACGACAAAGTGTAAATGTCGTTCTTTGCAAAAATCACCCATATTAAAACAAAGTACAAAAGTATGCAAGTTTACGTGAATTGCTCAGATTTTCATAAAGGAAGCATGAACTGTAGCGAGGTTCAATAATTCTTGTTTTAGAGTCTACAACTCTCAGTGAAAGGCAAAGAAAAATGGCAATGAAAATGTGACTAACAGAGTTTGACTTCCCACAAAAATCTATGGTTTTCTCTATGGGGAAGAGGGGCTAGGCAGAGTAGCTAAAGAGTCTGCTTGATCAAATTCAAAGTAAAGCTCTCCAGTGAACAGTCATGTCCCCAAATATGCCAGTGCATAAACGCAGGAGGGCTAATGAGACCTGCGAAATGCCTCTAAGTGGAAACAATGCTTTTGTATTTCCTAGCATTGGTCTATATGCTCTAGTTATTTTACGATCTATTGGAAATTCTATATCATATATTCTGTTTAATCAAACAGGCTAAATAGCTCATGACTGTGCTTCCCTTTTCTCATTATCTCAAAACTTTATGCATTAACATACAGTAGGTGAACTTCAGCTAATTCTCGTGTCAAACCCTAAAAAAGTATCTACAACTTCATGACAAATGTTGATACAAAACTAACCTTTTTGTTCAATATAATTTGACTGACCATCCTCTTCATCGGAAAGATCTTCCTTGGCTTTGTGTTCATCTACTGATCTTCTTAGCAAGAAGGATTTCGGCATGATTTCTAGGAATCCGTAAATTGCGCCGCTGTTAAAACAGTGTATACTTCATTTCATTTAGATTAAACTCTAACAATAATTGGCGATAACATGTTATAAACATAAGGATAAACTTCAAAAATTGAAGTCAGTTACAAGAGAGGCATTGAGGAAATGCGCAAGCGGCTGGCCTTTGGTAAACAAATGAACTATGGGCATTGCTAAGCGTCGAGTTGCCCTTTTGCAAATCCGTGAATAATTAATAGAACGTCAGGTTGCTCAATTCATCCAATGGAATGAATTATAAGGAGGAGAGAACGTTTAATATTAATGAACATTTAAGGCGATATTAAGTGTGAATTTAACCTGTCCATCAAACATTCTGTCAAACAAAATGGCGGTCGCCTACCCATGTCTGATTCACAAAATCAGCAATCCAAAGGTACCTGTGCAATCAACACATTTCAAAGTCTATAGTAAACAGATTTTGAATATAAGATGCCAATATTGTAAATTTGTGCAAAACATGGTATGTTGAATAAAAGTCAAATAATGAAATTTGGAGTCGCGCGCCAATATATAATTGCACAAACTATAGCGAGCTGACATAACCATGCAGATTATTATTCGTTCTAACGTAATGGCTACCATTTTAACTGCATATGGATTCTGAGGCCTACCATAAATTGCAAAGTGGAGCACCTTAACAGATGGTCAGAAGTGCAAAGATAAGGGAGAACCCCAAATATCCCAAAGTCTCATCTCTTAGCAGGGGTGTGGAGGGGGCTCAGGAGGGCTCAGCCCCTTGTTAGAATTATGAGGGATTTGGGGGGCCGAGCCCCCCTCATCGACCACCTTTTAGACTGGATAAGTTCATGACTACGCATTTGCAAGAATAGAAGAAAGGCAAGTTACGCTTCTATCTATGGAAGAAGAATACTACAACCATATACTTACGTTCTCCTTCTTTTAATACTTTCACATACACTGGCTTGACATAAAAATTATTGTCATACATGCAAGAATAGGCGTGGTTAAGGGCGTGGTCCAAAAATTTCCTAAAACACAGTCCCCCTTGCTAAAATTTTAGGATGACACAATTGCTTCTTAGGTTTTGTGACTTTCTGGGGATAATCAAAAATATTTTCTCTTTTCTAGCTTTATTGACAGTCAATTCATGCCGGTAGGGAGAAAAATGCATTTTCTAATACTGCCATTGAATTAAGTGATGCCTTTTCAAATGCTGTTTTACTAACAGTTAAGTTGATACAGCAGCGTGGAGATCAAATCCTACAACAGTTCAAAAAGTCCTCAAAACACACTGATTGTGTGGCATTCTATCCCAACGGCGCGAATGTAAGCTTTTGAAGCATTGAATCTTGTAAAATTTGCAGCAGCAAATAATACCTGTCAGAAATTTCTAGCATCATCAGTATCATGAAAGGCCAACAACGCATTCAATTTGATGATAAATTAACTATATCTCAAATTGAAGGTAAGTAACAAACAAACAAACAAACAAGGAAGGGAAGACGCAAGCATGATCTCTGGAGAGATCTTCATGATACATCCATCCACCAAAATTCGAAACATAGGCAGTTTTTTTAAAAGACAGTCATCATCTTACCTGAGCCTCAACGTCCTTAACTTTTCCCGAAATTGAGCCTGAGATTTTCTTAAAACTTTCTTTACTTCTACTGAAATAAACTGGCTAAAATAGCTTACAATTTCTTTATCTTCTATAATCGAATTTGAATTCCATCTTTAACACTTTGCATGTAATAATGACGTAATATCGATTTTTGACCAACACTTAAATTTGGAAATTGAGCCTCATGATTTTCTTAAGGTTTTGGCCACTCGAGCCTCATTTTCTTGTAAACTTTTTCTTACTAAAAAATGGTGCGAATAGATTCAGAATAGAGGCATAGAGGGGCAAGACTGTCTTCTGGAGGCAACACGGGATTCACAAACGTCTTAGACACAAGAGCATAAAATGATAGCAGTCATTTCAAGTGGAAACTGCTTTCCGGGATATTTATTCAGAATAACTCGTAGTTTATTGTTGCTTTTGTACATACTCACACTCCGTGTTCAAGAAAAATACCACACCGTTTACTGCTACAGAACTGCCTGCAGTGAAGTGGCTTCAATTGCTTTTGGACAATCATTGTGGATTTTAAAGAACGAATGAGAGTGACTGTGGATTTTAAAGAACGAATGAGAGTGCTGTTCATAGATTAGCTGTAAAGAAGCAGAGTAGTCTTACTGCTGCTCATATCCTGAATGAGGCACTTTGCATACCAAATATCACAAAATGCCATTCGTGCTGAATTTTCGCAAAATCTTCTGCTAATTAACTAAAGATACTTGACAAAATGCTGCAGATTTGCAAGAAAATAAGTCGATCAATTTGTAATCAACATTTAAAAAGCTCTCGAGAGCACTTTTTCCGTTTCTGATGTGGAAATGCAAAGATTTTCAATGTCCATGAGGCAATACAGTGAATGTATGTCAGAAATGTGGGTCGAGTGTATGGGAGAAAGCGTGAAAAACAGGAGATGGCCAAACGAAACTGTCAGTTATTTAGGCATCTGTATGGTAGGCATCTGTATGATAGGCATCTGTATGGGCCATTGCAAAACTCATGCAATGGTGTATCACCCGATGTTTGGCTTTTAGCATGTTCTCTGCAAATATACCAAAGACATAAGAATTTTGGAAACTCAAACAAAACGAAAAGACGTCTTGAGAGAGTGGATACAACTTCGACATATGTAAATTCCAATCTCTTTATCAAATTGTACAATACATCACAAAATACACATGTATGGGATGGCAGACATCATGAACTGACGTTACACCAATAGCAAACTAAAAAGGCAATTTCACATGGGGCAAGACAACCGTGGCTACTTAGCAAAGAATGAAGGAAATAATGAAGAAAATACGCAGCTCTCTAACCAAAAGATGGCACAATAGTCAAGACACCTCCCTTCGAAAGTATAAAAGAGCTAAAGCTTGAAATAGATTCATTCAAACCGAGAATTCGACATGATTATGGTGGAGATGAAGATTTGACTTCAATAGGCTTTGTTCATCACGATTGCCAATACACTGGAAAAAATGCCATAGCTGGAGACAGAAGAGGGCATCAGATTACAAATTAGAAATTAGATGAAGCTTTTCTATTAAGCCAGTCATTAGAATCAAAAGAATCTCCTAAAACTTCATCAAATCTAGCAGTCAACTGAGCATTCTTCCAATCAATAGAAAACAACAGCATGAGATCCAGAATGAATTGAACAGAATAAATGCACATGCAAAACTAAATAACCAGTACGCTTAATATTTAATGGCATCTTGATTTCATTACGCAAAGCTCATATCTATTGTGCAGTCTAATTGGCCATTCCAAAATGGCAGTCTGGTAACGAGTATGACGTTTGCGGTGAGAGCAATGGTATGTTTTCTAAATATGTGATTGAGGAATAACTCTATCAGCGTGTATATGTGCAGGTAAGGTATAAAAGAAAGCTCTGATGTACACAGTTATGAATATAAATATATGAATAAAGACTATTTAGAAATTCCTTAAGGTACCTGTATCTCCAAAGGGAAAGTCGGCTATGAAAAATTAAAGCAATGCACACTAAGTCGGTGGATTCCCTGTGTTCACATTACAAGATGAATGAAGAACTAAAGCTCATTTACATAATGAATGATTGCATACTGGTCAATAAAACATTTATATCAGCAGTTTGTTGACGACCATAGAACGTTAGAATGCTTTCTTACAGAATCTTGGTTGAATCCTCGGCATGGGACTGAATAAGTGTTGTTAAAAATATTCAATACAGTGCAGTTTCCTTACGGCTGTGAAGGTGATATCCCCATGTAAATACAGCCTTGAAATCTACCCATCATCAATGGATAAAACTTTTAGAACATCTTTACGTAAGCCTGATTCTCACAGGCCTTCAATCAAGAGAGCAGGCCGGCGCAAACTCTGAATATAAGAAAATAGAAAATGAAAAGCACCCAACTATATGTTCAAGCAAGTAGAGATGGAAATGGTTAGGAAGTAGAGAATCAGTCAAACAAGGCTGTTGGAATTCTTGGTCAACAAAAAGACAAACAAACACGTCTTTTTTATCAAATTCCAATTCAGCAATTGTGACACTGGTGTCCTCAAAAGATAAACTTCTCCTCAAAATGCACATACTGCCTCCTTATGGTAACTAAATCTTTCCCTTGTTTATATATCATAAGCTGGCAAAACGGGCATTTCAAAAACAAAACGAAAAATAGAAAGCCAATCTACCCAGCTGATATGACAAAGAAGCATTTCATTTGACGCTGGCTTTTTATCAGCGCTTCATTAGTAGGAATTCCCACTGTGCTAAAGTTTTGAAGTTCATATAATGCTCAGAATCTTGCATTGAGACAGTCTGAGAGTGTGGCTTCCTAAATGCATTGATACATTTCAACAAAAAATAGCTTACACGTTATGTTGATCTATGCTAAATGATATCTTTTACTTTCAAACTGTAATGCCCCCCCCCCCGAACAGCTACGTATTCACAATAGCTTTCCAACTATCCAGTCAGGTGGCGAGTTAGTAAAACTCAGGGAAGGCGCATCCTAGCAAGATTGACAAATACTTATGTCAAGCCGTATTGATAGGGAAATCTATAGCCATGGACGTGGAAAAGACTTTGATCAGAGTCAAGGGCAACTGTGCGGGCACCTGTTTCTAATGCACATGGCAGGACTTGATCCAACAAAAGGGGTTCTGATCAACGACCGCATGATCAGAATGAAATGGACAATACTGCATGATCAATATGTCATACCACCAAGAGCAACTTTCTCAGATAATAACGGCTTTAGCGTGACACATGATTATTTTATTACCTTATCCTTCATCATGCTACGGCCTGGACATCCATTAATTAAAGCGTAAATGGTCTGTTGGAACTACAGAACTTAACCAGACCACGAAAAAGCGGCAACATTTTTAGTCTAAAAATGTTGCCGCTTTTTCGTGCTTTGATCAATTAAAGCATTTACTTTTATACACGGCTCGTGCACGATTTTGATAATCAAATTCAAGTATTTTACAAGGACTATTCAAGGACTAAAACAAATGTTTTCAAGGAGCTTCAAATAACCAAAAACGAGACACGCAGGAAACCCAAAATATCGAAAACGAGACATTTCTTGGCATTTCACGAGTGTACATGTACGATTTTCGTCAATTTCTTTGGATATTTCTTTTAATTATTTTTTGCATTGGTTTATTGCTGTGAACGAAGTAAACAGTAAACATTAACAAATTTCAAGGATTTTAATAAATTTTCAAGGAAAAATTCTCATTTTCAAGAGGTTTCAAGTGCACTTGAAAATAAATTTTAAATTCAAGCATTTTTCAGGAGTTGAAGGACCTGTACGAGCCCTGTTTATATGCCCCATTTTAAAAACTATTCAAGAAAGATGTTGAAATATTTTCAATAACATACAAAATAAGAATGGAACTTACCTTGGAAGACAGACAAGTACTGCGTTTGACGATCTGTAGCCTGTTTATTTTTGGTTGTCAGTCTCTGATCATGGCTTCGTCCCAGGGACCGTGGATATTACTAAAACGAAAAAAATTGCATAATTCGCATAATTGGCGAACACATTCAAACTCACGTAAGACGGATACACTTAAGTCGGATATATTAAAGTCGGACAAAGATGCACGGTCCCACCCCACTATTGCAAACGGAGTAAAATGTGTAAGTCGGATTTTGCATGATATACGAGAGTTTGGCTGTACAGGGTTAGCTCTATCAAATCAAACCAATGCAATTCAGCAAAAGAGGTAGTATGTTCTTGAAGTTTATGACGTGCAATAAATGTACGTGGGCATTTGAATTTCACCCAAAAGAGATAGAGAGAGAAACAATAAAAGGATTCTGAAACGTTGGGTAGGAAAGTAATCATGTCTAAACATCAGTAATCACTTCTACATATCAGTTATCACGTCTACACATCAACATCAAAGAGAACTAAATACAAGGTTGTATACAGGGCATTCATTCATAGCATGAAACCTCGAGTCATATGTACATTCTAGTCGTTCAACCTAAAGATCCAGTTTGATGGAACAGTCTGCAACACCGGTCCGCCTTCAACAAAGGCTCCAAGGTGAGATCAGAAATAACGTCATCAAAATAAAAGAATAAAACAGAATGAAATTAATACTCATGATGGTTTGTGCTCACTTTTTATGTCTCTGAAGACGCACCATCCACCAAGGAAAAATCACAGAAATTGCCAAATGAGCAGCCAATAAAGCGAATGCAAATCCAATCGAAACGAACGCAATCATAACAACCGAAGATGTACTCATCAACAATGTGAGCAAGGAAAACGTGATTCTTCTGCGGCTCTGAAACAAAAGTGCTTTTATTAAAGAAAGTTATAGTGTTAAATACCAGCAAACGTACAACTTTAAACATTGGCACTTGCTATTTTAGCGGCTAGAAATGGTCGGTTAAGGTGCTACCAATTATGGTGAAATAACACACTAGTACACACGGATGAGAAGACGGATTGGCAATCTTTAGCTAAGGTATATCAGCGTGTTGCACATAAATGCAAATGAAATCAGCTAAAAAAATTCTCAATAGAGACCATACTATTGCAAATGTGTTCAATGACATCTCAACCAATAATAAATGATCAAAGCATAAATACAACATATATTTGCAAACAACTTAGATGAAATCAATATCTAAATAACACTTAAGCAACAGTTCCATGCAACAAAATAAGTACGTGTTCATACCAATGATAACTGAACTCTAAATTTAAACGCATCTCTTTTAAAAGCTGCCTCCTCGATCAGTCATTACAATCTAGAAGTCCAAAGCGGGAGGCATGGCATCTTTTCAATACTGACACAAAAATCTGCCCGCAGAAGGTCTTATTACAGCTTAAGTGCTAAATTCGTTCTCAATTCTTATGAATTTTTTACTGAAGCCATGGTGATATTATGCATACCCTAAACAGACGGTACCCGTGATGAGTCAAGCTAATCAACTCCAAGTGAGCAGAACAATGCTTAAATTCCAAAAGATTCACTTTGATTTTCTACATAAATTAGCATGTCGTTGTTCCCTTCACTAGCTCTTACTTTATCCAATAAAAATATATGGTTTTTTTAGCTAGTTAATTCAGCATTCTAAAGAAACATACTAAGTAATGTAGAGAAATGGTTTCCAAATAGCTAACAAGTCTCTTTCACATTCATAGTTCTAACATCTGTAGTGAAAGAACTAAGATTTATGTATCTTAATTGTAACTATTTTCACTTCACTGAAAAAAATTATGAGTGAGATGATTTACAGCTAAAAACAATAGGAAAAACAAAACTTCAGGACGCAAAGAGAAGTACAATAAGATCGATAAGTTCAATTGGAAAGTAGAAAATAAAAACGGCAAATAAAAGATAATCAGTAAAAGACGAATAGGTACTAATAACTAATATCATAGCTAAAATACTTTTTACACATGGGAACAGATGCTTTTCAACAACACTTAAATTTCAATGGGTTAAAGTCATGGCAAGAAACATACGCTATCGAATCAAATTGACAATTTAAAGCACATTTTCACCCTCTTTTGCCTTTTAAACTTTTATTCAATTGTTATATTTATATAAGTCTCTGATTTTATATATTTATTAACTGAGGATGGGATAAGCTAATCCCGAAACGCTCTGAATATGTCTATAACAGATATTTCTTTAAGTATGTAACTGGTATGTAAACGTGTCAATATTGACGGGTGTGTCGATGTCAATCTTAAAATGAAATCAAACTGGCCATTTTCTCTGGTTTTTCTACAATATTGCTCATCGTGGCTATCACCCTGAAATTGATATCAAAGGTGTGCTTTCCAACTGATGTCATAAAGCATAGTACTTGTGACATCTTTGCAATCATAGAAGAACAAGTGATAGTAATCTGCCGACACCATTTCTGTTTAGTTGTGACACACCACACACCCCACTGGAGGAACGGGCCTGATCTCAGACTCACAGATAGGAAGATGCCGAAATATTATTTGGTAGGTAAATAAGAAAGATTTAATGTGCATTACTCCAAAAGCAGCAAGAAAACCTGTTTGCTTACCTTGAGCTTGATCCTGATCTGAGGCATCACTGCAAATATCTGCATTGCTAGCATAACGGTAACAAATGCATGCCAAGCTGTTGGTAATCTTGATGCCAAACATACTGATGCAAAGATGCTTGCATTTAGGGAGGGTGATCGTGAAGCCCTGCACAATAAAGCGAGCCCTACTTAGATATCATTTAATTTCCAAATTAAACTGAAGTCTGATTGGAAAAATTAAACAGTAACAAAGCACATTTCTGAAAACAGAAAGTGAATAGTCAGTAGCTACGGCCGAATGCTAGCGCACATTGCTAGAAATCTAGATACTATGGGTAGCAACACTAGCTACGACCCAGATATATCTAAAATGACGCTTGACTTTCATCTTTGCCAATACAATACAAAAACTTTAGTAATAGGATGGTGATAAAAAAGAGAGCCATTCTTTTATCCAAATTTGATCTAACATTGAGTGACATATTCATGAGCGATGGTTTGATCAAATTCGGAAAAAAGAATGGCTCTCCTTTTACCACCGTCCTATTACTGAATTTTATTCTGAGGCTGCATTTCCCATCATCAAATACTAGAAAAAAAATCGTCCACAAAATTCAAATCACTGACATCTCTGTTCCGGCAAATAAAATAGATACTGCAGGTTTCTTTCAGGCAAAAAACAAGAGGCGATTCATTTTATCTTGCGAAGCAAACGGCAAGCTGTCAAGGGCACTAAGAGTGTTCATGGAAACAGTAGCCAATTCAGCTCCATACTTCCGGTAATACTAAAGGACCTCTTTACTGCTGGGCCTATTTCTACTTGCCATAAGGATGCTAATAGATGTAATTGCAGGAAACTGTTACCCATAAAATAAAAAGAAAGATCCCTTCATTGCACGGAGCATATTATCACCTGTTTTAACAGACTGTGGAGTAGTTTTTCACGCTATTCTTAAAATTACAAAGCAGCAAGGTATTATCATTCAACATTCGCAGGAAGCTGAAAATTCCTTCAACCCTAGTTAACTCATGGGCTGTTGTGGACCTGAGAAAAGCACTATTAGGGTGAAAAGGCTAAAAACACCTTCAATGTTAAAAGAAAATGCTTTACGTAAAGATCAAATCCTGATGTGGATCGAGATTCGATATCATGGGGCCTTTGCTCTGGTGATACGAGGCATGCTAGTTTCACACAACAACCCAAAATGATGTGGAATCAAATAAACATTGTGAAATCTCTTCTGAAGAAACGTTGCAAAAAAAATTCTTGACGAAAGTACAACTACATACGTTGGGATTTCAGAGCTGTAATCGTGAAGTAAAAGATTGGTTGCCAGCATAAACACCTGACAAGAAATAGCGAAAAAACATCTAAGTTCTACAAAATAGGCGTAATGCAAACTAAATTAAACCCATCAGCTTGATATCTCTTTCTTTGAATTCATGTATTGAAAATTGCGGGCATGTTTGCACAGCCATGTGCAATATTATCATGTCACGACATCCCAAATTCTGTCTTATGGTAAGGAAAACTGTACATTAGATTGATATTCAAAGTTGCAGTCACCAAAAAATGCAGATGGAGGAAAAAATAAATTTTAAAAAAATAGTGCTCTATTAGGTATAACGGATGGAAAAAGCCAGTTAAAAATCAACATACAGAGATGGTATTGTGACATAAGAAAGTGCCCAGTAAGATAAAAGGAATAAGGAAGTTAAAAAGCCTATAACATCCTGAAGTTGGCATCTTCACACTTCATCAATACAGTACTTCCTCGAATAACCGCAAATTAATCAACTGCCCCTTGATTATCTGGCTGTGACTATTCTTACATAATTGAAGCCAGATCTGTTGAAAGTCTCCGATTTCGCATCTACTGGCCATGAAAATGTTTGACGATTGCTTTACTTGCCTTCGTAATTGCCCTAAAGCTGTGTTAGCGGATCAGCCGATGTTAGTTTCACTCTATGAGTTGGTGTCGGAAAACGCACTGCTTGCACGAAAGCTGGTGGGCTTTGTGTCTTGGGTGATAAAATTAACTCGATTTTTGCAACAGCACTTTGATAAAATTTTCACTTCGGTGCGATAATAGCAAATTTTAATAATCTTAGCTTTTTTCTTGTGCATCTATTCTCAAAACGGTTTCGTAACCGGCCTTTCTGGACTATCCGACCCTTTTTTGAAAAAGCTGTGGCCGGTAGTAGCCGAATAATCGAGGAAGTACTGTAAAAGCTTCCTATCATAGCATACCAACTAGGAAGTAAGCATTTAATTTAACTAGTAAATACTACAACTAGTGAGAATGTGATCTTATTAATAGGCAAGTATTCTAATCAGTGAATAATTACTCCAATTAGTGAGCAGCATTGCACTTTGCAAGGAAACACTCCAATTTGTGAGCAAGCAGTCCCATTAATGAGCAAGCATAGCAATTAGTGAATAGGTATTCCAGTTAGTCAGCAAGTATTCCAATTAGTGAGTATGCAATTCAATTAGAGAGGAAGCACTCAATCTACTGAGTAGTAAATTCAACTTAGCGGGTAAGTATTCCAGTTAGTGAGTGAGCATTCCAATAGCTAAGTAAGCATTCAAACGAGTGAGTGAGCATTCCAATGAGTAAGTACAAATTCTGATTTGTGAGTAAGCATTTCTGTTAGTGAACAGCTATTCCAGTAAGTGAACAAGCATTCCAGTAGTGAGTAAGCACCCCACTAGTGGGTAAGCACTCTACTAGTGAGCAAGCATTGCAATTATTGAGTAAGCATTGCTAATTATTTGCCAACCCCAGAGGTAAGCAATGTAGCTGGCATAGTATAAGTTGGGGTTATGTGTACATTGAGTCTCCAAACAGAGACCCAAAAGTTTTGATGAGGTCTTATCTGATGAGAAGGACTAGGAAGGACATCTCAATGCAAAACCTGGCCCAAATCTTTCAACTAAACGTCAAGTTTTGCAATGCAGAATGCAACAGCAAATTAAACTGAGAAAAACTGCAAACATTGTTTTCAAATGTATGGTGAAAATGATCATCCTTACTACCAGAAACAACATCAAATAAAGTAAAATATATTGCAGGATAACTGTTTTTCTGCAAACAATTCTGAAAGAGGAAATAGCAGCATTGGAAAACAAGTCATATGAAAATGTGTATTCCTGTTCAGGTATCTATTTTCAAGCCTCCAGAGCAAAATTAAATGTTTGAAGTTGCTCAGCCACTTCAAATGCAGAAATGCTCATAAACTTTATCATATTTTACCATAGCTAGATGCAAAGAAATTCCCACAATTTTCCAGTACAACTCCTCAAAATTGCAATTGTTTTGCATTTTATTTGCACTGTCTCTAGACAGTGCTCAGAATTCAAACAAAAGTTTTCAATGTCCAACAGATATTGCACCCCCTGTTCCCAATATGCTGCCACTAGTCAGGTGAGACTTTTTTGAGTTCAATTTTTGGTTATAGGCATTTTATTGAGAAATTAGCATCTATCATAGAAGATGGCTGTAATGTCCAAAAGACTTCACTCAAAGTGCATCACAAAAGCAGACTTGTGGAATGTATGCATCGTGGCTGGTAAGTCTGGTGTAAAACTTAAAATGCTTCTGTTGATGTAAAATTCAGCTAGCAAAGAATGCTACAACCTAATAGCATATGAATACCAATATTGTGAACACTACTTACAGTCATGGCATATATTGTGTCTGTGCTGATTGTTTTTGTCAAGGTTTTCAGCAGAGGCGATAGACCAAGAACAAATGAAGTAAACAGAATAGCACTCTTTAAGTCTTGCCCTAGAATTAAACAGCATTAGTAGGTAGTTGTTGAACATAAAAGCATTTGCAAGAAAGAATGTGCTCATTATTATAAGAGCTAAATGAAAATATAAAAATTAATCAAACTACAAATATCAAATCAGTCTGGAATTAAGTGTTTTAAACTAATAATACCGCTAGCAACAATAACATTGGTGTCAAAATCAAATAATTTATAAGCATATTGTATAGCAGAGGTCCAAGGAGTGATTGTTGTGGTACTTTGATATTCTTACTTCATTTCTGAAGGTTTAACCATACTGGAATAACTTGATGCAACATAAATAATAGAAGTTGCAATTCTTATTTAATATTCAATAATCTATTCAGTTATGAAAGAATTATTCAAATAAAATGAATATGCTCTACTTTTACCATTTAGCAAATTCAAACCTACTGAACATGAAAATATGAGCATCTCAAAACTGCCCATTTGTGATATAAAAACACTAATTAGTTAAATAGGGCCTAATTGAATACCTGTGATGATATGAAGGAGTGAAATACAGCTATATAACTTTCATGCTAAAATATGAAGCAATAATGTCCAAACTAAAGAGTCAACCCATTCTTCAGAGAATACAAATATGAGCTTTTTTGTGATATTACTTAAAAAGCTGTTGAGAAAGGAAAACTAAAGTAATGAAGATTATATCAGAGCCAGCTTTCTTGTAAACTAGGTTTTTCAATGTCATAGTGCTTACTAACATAATAATAATGTGCCACCGTGACACAATTTTCAGAACAAAATTTGTGTGCTAGATAATTTTGCATAACAAAATTTTGTCACTATCTAATTTATGAAGTTCCTAAGATAGCCTTGGTGTATCAAACAATTCGAACAATTTTTGAAGTACTGAAAGCTAAATAGGTGCTTTAAATACTTTTCATACTTTTCTGAAGATTTCCACAGCCAACTAACCATTAACATATTGCTTCAATAACATCAACCCTGGTAATCTATCTCTTACAACTATAATAGAAGTGAGCAAATGAGGAGCATTTGTAAACAAACCTGTATGAACCAATGCCTTAAAATCATCAGCAATCTCAAGTAGCAATGACAATATGTAGCCAATGCTTGCCAAAGCAATCAATACTAAGAGGACTGTTGAGGCTGACACCACATTTGAATCCATATAAGTGAATGTGGCTACAAATATACACACGCTGCAAAAACAGTAATAACAAAGTAATAACAAAAGTACTGGACAACATAATAATGGAAATCCAAGCTAAATGATCACCAAGCCTAAAAACTGCATTTCTAATAACTTTATTGGAATCTTTAACTATAGCAGGCTTACTTTTTTGGTATCTTCATAATTACAATTGTAGCAAATTGCAGCCTGCTAAATTGATATTACAGATTGTTGGAAAATGGAACTTTCCATATCTGCAAACTCAAAAGTAAAGAGAAATCTCAAGAAAACAAGATTTCAGCACAAAGCCAAATGGCTTTTACACTGCTCACCTACTCAATTGCTGTGAAACAATCCCTGACTCATAAACCAAAGTTGACATACTGTAAACTCTTGTGTTAACTAAAAATGAGAACCTTATTCAGAAAATAGCTAAACTGGTTTTGCAAAAAAGTCAAGTGTACACCTTAAGTGGACATCTTAAGCCAAGTGCACACTCGCACACTTTTTGCTTTACATTCTGGACTGATGTGGCTAAACCAGGAGTCTAAACACTGTGGCCCATAGACAGGCCTGTCGAGAGCCAGCTCAGGCCCTGGGCTATAAACAGTACAGGCCCCTGTGTAGGAGTAGCAGCACAGGGGCACAATTCTTTGTAATTACCGATTGCATTTGTATTGAAAGTAGTGTTCCTCTCTGATAAAAAAAGTGATACAATCACTTTTTGATAAAACAATATCTGTGTCCCCAGGACCATTAGCCATATCTGACAGGGAAAAAACAGGCCCTGCCCTGAGGAAGAGATTGATGAAACAATAAATCAAGCACCAAGTATTAGAACAAACCTGACAAGCAAAGACGTCCTTAGAGAGCTAACGAATGAAAGTCCAACAAACGGCTTTTTGAATATTATTTTGCAATAGCAAACTTTTCACTGGCCCCCTTGAGACCCGGGCCCTGGAGTTTTACCCTGGCTATCCCCCTCTCTTGATGGTACTGCCCACAGAGCAATATTTTGTAGCACCACCTGAAAAGAAAATATATTACATGTGTGATCTGCAGGACAAGTACATTTCAATCAGCTCTTATCTTTGTCCCTGGTCAAGGCTATGCTATGCTCATGCACTGCATAATTCCTAGAGATCAGTCAGCATCTCAAGTTAATATGCACACTTGAGGATATTTATTATGAAATCCCTAATGCATCTCAGTCACACCCAGAACCCGCCTCTAGGGTCCCAAGGCACATTAAATGCACTTAGGCCCAAAGATCTCCAGCATGGAGTTACCTTTCTTGTCGGTGTGGCAGTGTGGATATAGCCTGAACCATACCCTTTAGTGTACTGACAGTAAACTGCAAATCTTGACACTCAGTTCTGTTGATCTTTGTGCAGCAGGTGCACACCAACCTTCAATGTTGGCATAAACTTGGGGAGCTACTGGAGTACATCCAGTATGAGTTTTACACAGAATGCGCCATGCTGGCAGTGGCCTCCAGGTTAATTGAGTTTACAGGCATGCAACTAGGGGACTAGGGCCCTGCCCTTTTCAGTAAATGAACAAAATGCCCCTTCAATATGACAGGGACATTTCCCTGATTGAAAAGGCATGATTCCGAAAATTTTAAGGGGTTTTGCCCCCGGCCCCCTTTTCCTCCCCTTCAACCGCACTCGTCTTCAGAGCAACGACATCAGTAAACCTCCCACAGTACTTTCTCCACTCATGAATCTGAAAATCAATTTTCACAGGCCGTATCCTCTTTAAAAAAGCTTTGATGTGCACTTTTTCGTGGATTGGATCCCAGCCTTCGAAAACTCCTAGCTCCTCGCCTAGCTACATTTTCCATGTCTAGTAAAAAGCAAGCATTTGGGACACTTGACGTGCGCTTTGAATACTCTGCGTTTGATACCATGGTAATACACTCCGTGCGTGCCCATTTGACTTTTCGTCGTGCATATGATATAACAAGAATTCAATCTTCTAAAACTGTGTATTACACCACTAAGGATCAAAAGAAACATAAAGAAAATTTATATGGAACTGACCATTTTTCCGCATTTGCTCAAGGAAGCTATTAGCAACATAATTATCTGGGTAGTCTTGTCTCTCGTAAAGGATCTTTCGCCATGGCTTCCTCTTGGGTAAATCTTTATTCACTTGGGTTTCCATGACATAACTTTCACTTTCATGTATCTACTTGATGCAAGTGAGTGAAATAAAAAAAATTGGTTTCTGCTATTTAATTTGCCGCGTTTTGACATGGTCTGTCTCGTTTTTGATTTACCACTTTGACGGAATTGTTGTTGTTGTTTGATTGTATTTGACATACAAAAAGTTCCCAGAACACTGAGCTGACAAGTGATCGAGCAAGTGCTTGGTGAAAACTTAATCATGAGGGATTAGTCAATATGTTGATGCGTTGTGCTTGATAGCTAGATCGCAGTGAATCACAAATCACATCAGATTACAGGACGTGTGGCAGCCGTTTACAGTTATCGGCGTAGAAACCTAACGGTCATTAAATGCTGCAATGAAAATTGAGTGGGAATTTTAGGGCGATCTGGTTTTGCTTTTGCTGTTTGCAAACGTTGGGTAACAGAAAGCGAACTAGAAACGATCAAGTAACAATAGAGTTCCTGGAAGTATTATCAAAAGAAAAAGGGGCAACTAGGTTTGGAATTGTGAAAAGGTGGTAAACAGTCGTAGTTATAAAGACGCGAAGTGAGGACAAAACTAAGGAAACGGTGCGAAGAGGACAGAAACTCAATATAAAACGAAAAACGATAGGAGAAGAAAGATTATTTGGTTATGCTTTTGATATCTTTTATTCCTTGATAGTATACTTCGCGATGCAAGACTATTGCTCATTGAAAAAAATTAATAACTTGTAATGACTATGTCATCAATCAATTGTCAGATATTCTCTGGTCTGTTTCCTGTCCTGTGAAGGGTTGAAATACAATCGGCACATTGTCCGTGCTCTGCAAATATGGGATCAGTCTGGAAGAGGATTAATCGTGTCGGAAAAAGAGCATCAAAGTTTCAGTTCATCGCCTCACTTCAAACGTTGAATTTGGAGTGTAAGAAGGAAAAGAAATGGTGAGTGGAACACTGTTATGCCATAAAAGCCACAAGATTGTGGTCACTCCTTTCACTAGAAATTCATTTGCATGTTATTGTTTTCCTTAACTAAAACTAAGAGGATTATTACCCATTGTAAAACTGAAACATGCTAACATGCAGTCTTTATAACCTGCTGTAAATTTAAGTAAAATTTTGTTGCCAGATTAGCTTGAGAGGGACTTTATGAACTAACATTTCATTTACAGGATTAAATTTGTAATGCAAAACTATTTGATGAGAGAAAAGTCAGATTGAATAATTGTAATAGGAAATATCTATTTGTTATTAAATTATTCCATTGTGTAAAAATAGCCAGGACACATTTGACAAGATGTTAAAGCTTTATAATTTATCATCAACAGGCTTCCACACAACCTCTGTGTTCTGTGGACAAGGGGTAGCAGGAAGAAGTACAGCAGACCATACAAATTTCAATCAGGGATAGCCAATCCATTCAGAGGAGTAATTATTATGACTGAACCAGAAGATTTAGAGATAACTGTTACAATGTACAAGGTATTTTGTTTCTTATATTGAAATATAAAGTTTAAACAGCTCCATCATACAACACTTTGTAGAATGAAATCATTCTCCTGTTATGTAGCACTTCTAGGGAGGAGAGAGGGATTACCTTGATTTGTTACAATATTGTTTAATTCATATGGAAGACTATGCTATGGAATATTGCGAGGCAGGAATGAGTTTCTCAAAAGAGTTTTGGACCAAAATGATTTTTTTAATGTTGAAGGCAGTGTGTTGAAAATTGATTCAAAATTCTTTACATCATCAATTTGAAAATTTTGTGGTATTTTATCAAGTGTTGCATACCACATTGCTTTAATGATGTTACATGTGAACAGAAATCTAAATATGAGTTTCATTTCATTTCGTTTCCGACCAGAGGGGTGCCTTAAAGGCCAGGGGGTAGTCATGATATTTTGCACCCCCTGGTATCGTCCTTGTAGTATTGTAAAGTAGTTTGTCAATTTGTAACTTGTCTAATGTAATTTCTTATATCTATAGAAAAAAAAATCTAAATATCTCCTTTCTCTTCATCCAAAGACATTGATTTTTTCAGGAGGACAAACCAGATAGTCAATTTGAGCAGAAGGAATGGACCTTTGTTGTTCTAGATGTAAATATTTTTTGGGTATTATATTGAAAGCACCTTATTTATGATAACATATTATTTTGTACCTTAGAATAGAAATTATCTTCAGTTTCTTTCATATAGTTTTATGCTTTGTTTCATTCTTTACTATCATAGGCATCCAAATGTATGATTTATTTTCTATGAAATTAGATGGAAGGTACCAATTAAAACTAAACATCTCTTTGATATAAGATAAAACTATTACTATGAATTAATACCATAGTTTGAGTTGTGTAATCAGTTTGCTGTCATAATTTATTATTCTTAAACTAGTTAGCAATAGGCTATCAAGATTGAAAATATATTATTAATTGTGTGTTGAAAGCCTTTTGCTTTGACACAGACTGTTTAATTTGTAGAAACTGCAAATTTTCTTAGGGATCTTCTTATTTGAAAT
This sequence comes from Cassiopea andromeda, assembly GCA_018155075.1. Lineage (NCBI taxonomy): Eukaryota > Metazoa > Cnidaria > Scyphozoa > Rhizostomeae > Cassiopeidae > Cassiopea > Cassiopea andromeda. Next base: position 252,815 of record WIPJ01002510.1, on the reverse strand, counting down.
ATTTTATTATGGTGTTACAAGAAGTAATTTTCATTTAGTTTCATGTTAGAAATATATTTTTAGGAATCATCTGGAGGTAGGAGAAAACCCCTTGCACAGGTTACCATTGACATGGCAAAATATTACAGTATTGAACCATACACTCACGAAATCCAATTTGAATTAAAACCTGCTAGTATCAAAGTAAAAAGCTGTCAGCTCGAATTGGGCTTATCATGTGTGCTTCTTCGGGAAGGAAGAGCTACGTAAGTATTCTGTTTATATCCCCCAGTTGAGAGTGTCTTTGTCTTTAGTATTGATTTTCTCCAAATATTCCAAATAAGAATTATATACATCACACTTAATCTTAAAATTTTCAAAGTTAAAGCTTATATTTAGACTATCATATTGGAAATATTTAACCAATGAAATTTCCCACATAAAAATTTCCCATCTAGAAAATCAGATAGCTTTAGAAAAAAAGTAGGTAGTAATGTGTGTTGGAATTATTGATGAACCTTGCAAATTCCTTTCTTTTTCATTAGTGATGATGATATGATCAGCTATGCTAGTATGATGAGCTTAGCAGATGATCGATTTGATGATTTTGATGACGAGAACGAAGATGACAACATGGCAAAGCGTCGTAGTGGAAGCTCGTTCGGATCATTCCGAGGCTCGATCGGTAAGATTTATTTCGCATTTTCAATGTTTGTATTTGAAATTAACTATTACATTTTTGAAATGAAGCATGACTGGATCTATCGGCTTAGTAGTTTATTGGAAGTTTTGGATCTACACATGTGCTACTTGCTATTGATATTTTAATTGATGTTCTGATGTAGTGAAAGCACCAATAAAAACAACATCAGTTTCAAATTGGCGTCTTTGTGTTGGATTTTGTACAGATTAACAAATAGTCTTTGTTCCCATGCTTTTAGGTCGGTATAGAAACATCTTTTGTCTTCTTTAGTATTGTTTTGTAGCGAGAGAGAGAGAGTTTGTCTTCACTTTTGCTTTCTGCTTTTGGTCACTTATTCTTAAGCGGGGTATTAAGTTATAGAGCAACAGGGGTTATAGGGGAGAGTTCTCTTTAGCTCTCCAGTTTCAAATTTTTTCAATTCTATCATGTCTCATTTAAACAGGGAAAGGCAAAGTTCAAGAATCAAGTCCAATTTCTAGAATGATTCGCGAAAGGTAATTGCCAAAGATCATAATTTCATGTAAAAACCAATGAAAAGATTTGACAAGCGTTTGTTAGAATAAACAGAATATTCTGTAAACATACAACTGATCCGCCATTGGGTGGCACGTTTTGGCGGTGCTGTTTCGTGTCTTACGTTGATGATGAATCATCCATTGAACATCGACAAAAGTTACTTACTTTCTCCTTTACAAAAAAAATGAGAAAAGTATAACCAGCAAACTACTTTGGCAACCATGTGTTTGTTCTAAATGCTCTTCGTTTGAAGTTCAAATTTTCTTTTGAGAACAATGCCCTTGTTCCATTGCAGGAGGTCGAAAATGGAGACAATTGGCAACAGAAATAAAGCTGAAGTCAAAGTGAGTTATCGGAGCAATTATCGTTAACTTTATTGGCCTTCCATCCACATATCGTTAATGTGTGGGCAAAGATCGTATTGGGATGCAAAGTAGAAAGTGATTGATTTTTTTGCATAGAATATAGAAGAATATTGTACATAATGATACTTATCTTTAAAATCCCCACAAGGTTTCATATTTACTAGATCCACGGTTTATTATCCTTAGGAGGGTTTTTCACCCGTTTTTTAAATGGCAGAACTATTTACTGTTAGCACATGGATTCTAAAGTCCAAAGAGATTATTTTGCTGACTGAATTTATTTACCGGATTAGGCTCGTAATATAGTTGTTATGTAATATATATATATATATATATATATATATATATATATATATATATATATAATATATATATATATATTACATAATATATATATAAATTATATATAATATATGTATATATATATAAGATAATGCGATATAATATTATACACTGTTGTTATACACTGTTGTATTGCTCAAGATGACACTATATAACATAATGTAATCTGGCAATTGCCAAGTTGTTGAATCTCATTCAAATATACAAGACATGCTTGTAATATGTTGTAATTTTATCTGTGGTACACATTTTGTGGATTTCAAGCAGGTTTTTGCATGAGAGAGGGAAGTTAACCAAGATAGATCAGATTATTCGTCTAAATTCAACAAGTTCCGCAAGGACTGCACTGTCCTCTTTGCGTTATTAATTATTGTCATTAATTTCAAGACATCATCGTTTAAGTCTTTTACTTTTATATATAATTGCAGTCATGCACTAATTGCATGAATGTTTCATGTAACTTCTGCTGCTCTGCAAACTGCATCTGAGATCCTACTGCAAGCCTTTCGGTCCTGTGCTTTTCATCTTACTTACACAAAATCTTCTATTCCCTTCAAAACTGGTATTGGATAGTCGCTTTTCATTGATTTCTCTCTGCTGATGTCTTGATTCAATGTTGTTACAATAGTTTGTCGAAGCCTGCCGCTAAACCTATTCTCTGATCTTTCGAAGTAGAATCGCATAGCTTTAACTGCTGGAGTTTCATCAGAAAGACGTAATATGTGACCTAACAACCTCAATCTATCTTTCAAGATATCAGTTGATATTAGCCTTTCCTTGCATCATTTACACAAGCTTTAATTTGATTTTACTTCTATATTGCAGGAAAAGCAAACTATAAAACGAGGTCCGGACTCAGATTTACTAGGTAATTTCATATAAAGCATTGGTTTTGTTGTGCGTGAAATCATGGATCAGAGTTGCGCATCTTTGTGTAGTTACCCACGATCACTACATTCTTGTGCACTGAAGATAAGGAAGCTCACAAAATCTTGGGAAATCCGATAGATGCAGCCCTCATGCACTGAAAATAACTGGAACAACAACATTATCTTTAGAGATCAATATTGGTATCTGTTGATTGCAATCAGGGGATTTATTGCTCTCTGGCATTTCTCTAATCTTATCGTTAAAATCTGATATACGTCTATGGATGCAATAGGAAATGGTCAGATTTTATGGGATTACTTTGATTAACGAAGTTAAATTGTTATGTAATATGAAGGGTATTTTTTCTATAAAATTAGAGAGCAAAAACCAACTTAGATATTCTTGCATTGCATTTTAGAATGGTGTCAAAATGTAACTAAAAAGTATCGAGGGGTTAAGTTGACAAATATGACAACCTCATGGCGTAATGGACTGGGATTTTGTGCCATCTTGCACCATTATCATCCCGATTTGATGTAAGTACTTTTTAGTTCGTATATCTATTGCTTTTAATACTTCATTCTGCTACTTCTTTTTCTTTTGGATAATTGAAGAAAATTTTCGATTTCATGTCCTACTTGACTTATGGTATCATTTTCTAGGCCCAGATTGAAGACATTGCCAAGCTATACATACCATAAAGTTAGACAGTGAACTATGTGAAATTTTTTTTTTTTGGTTAACGGAAGTTATTACTTGCCTTATTGCTCCCTCGTTTCGTTTTAGTGATTTCTCTTCGTTGTCCCCTCATGAAATCAAAGAAAACAATAAATTGGTAAGTTTGTCACTTTAAATTCTGTTCTCCTTTAGAATACTTCGCAGTGCGTTATATTGTGAAATTAAATTGATATTATGAGTCTATTAATTGAAAATGCCCAGTAAATGAAAATTCCTAGTAAATTTTTTTATTTTGATTGTGCATATGATTCATTTTCATGCACATTTTTGACAGAGATCTAAGTAGGCCAACGTCAAAAAAAATTGCTTGTGACTTATGAGTTTACTATTATTATCCATTAAAAAAATCTCGTAGTTACAATACCGTATGAAGTAAATGAAAGGCTAAAATGATTAATGTTTTTGAACAATTTGTTGTGAAGCTTTAAAGAAAGGCACCTTCAGATTAACTAGATAGAATTTATGAATTCTAGATAAAAGCTTAGACGTCATTTCACCTAGCCAAGCTCACAGTCGATAAATTGAAATGGCTTTCTATCTCCTTTTAATCAGGGTTCATACTCAATAGGTGAATCAAAATTCCCTAACTATTCCCTGACTTTTCCCTGAATGGTAATCAAAAACATGTTTTTTTCCCTGACTGTCATTTCACATATTTACAAAAGAAGTAGAGAAAATGGAGTCTCATAGATAGGTAATGCACATTATACTTGTTAGTTCACAAGGCAAAGCGATAAAGTTCACATTTGCTGACAACAATTAGAAAAACAACTTTGTGAACAATCATGCAAATAGTTAATGAAAATGATATGCTGACTAAGTAATTTGTTTGCCCTGAGTTTTCCCTGACTTTGATAAAAAGTAAAGAAAGTTACCTGATTCTTCCAGGTTTTCCCTGACTTTTCGTAAAATTTGCCTATTTTCCAGGTTTTCCAGGATAATAATGATAATTATAGTATTATCGAATGTTTACCCAAGATAAACACTTAGACTTAAATAGCTGTTATTAATATATGTCAAGGAAAAATAAAGGAAGTATAGTAAGGAAGTTACCTAAAAAACCAAACTAAAAGAAGTACGTAGGATGGTTGTCCACATAATTTAACTGAAGTTATGTTTCTTTAAAAAAGATTTTAATTTAGGTCCCGTCACTTCACGGGCTTCCTATGGAAAAGCATGTTGAGTTCTTTTGCACCTATGGATGACAAACTTCTTCTAGCATACTCCGTTTAATTCCTGGAAGTCGTATCAAGGTTGATCTATACCTTGTCTGAATTGAATGCTCAATGAGCTGAAAGTAGTTCTTGAAGTGCTCAATTATGATAATAATAATAAAAATATGCAAGATGTCATACGTATTTACATCGTGCTAATTTCATAAGTTTATCATGCCCAATTTTTTAGAATTTGCAGCTAAGGCTATCCTAAATTATTTACTCTGCAACTTTTTGGTAGAGTTCATTCTGAATTTCAGGCATTTGATGGCTTCGAATATCTTGGTATACCAAAGCTGTTAGACCCAAATGATATGGTGCTGGCGCCTGTTCCAGACAAATTGACTGTAATGACGTATCTTCACCAACTTCGAACACATTTTAATACGCACGGTAGCAAGATACCGCGACTAGCATCGTTTGACAAAGTCGATTCTTCACCTTCAAGCTTAAGTGCTTTGATGTCAAAATACGATTTCAGTTCACCCATGCAAAGCCCAGCAAGTGAATCCAACACTACTAACAGCTTTGTTTTTGATGACAAAATAGTCCAAAGCACGCCCAAAAAAGCATGGAAGAACGCAAAGAATAGCACTCCCCGCGCTGAAATTGCAGACAAGGTTGCTGCAGCACCTCTCAAGTCTCCTAACTTAAATCCTTTTGAAGACGATGAAAGCACGGAAGATTGTGTGGATGCAGGAAAGGAGACAACTGGTTCAAAGAGAGATGAGCGAAAAAGTGAAGAGGTTGATGAGGATGAAATGCTGAACTTGATAATCGATGAAAAAATCAAAAAAGAAGAGAGCATTGTTGAAGAAAAGCGAGCTGAAAAGCTAAAAAAAGAGAAAGAGAATGAAGATAGAATGAAGAAAGAAAAAGAGATGGAAGAAAATAAACTGTTAGAGCGGCAAAGAGAAAAAGAAAAGCTTAAAGAGCTTGAGAAAGAGGGAAAGAAAGCAGAAAGCAGGAGTACAAAGGAAGAGAAAAATGCCAAAGAGAACAGCAGCATGAGCAAGAAAGACAGTGAAGTAGGTGCTAATTTTAGTATGCAAACTTATGTCTCTTGGTACTTTTTGTAGAAATCTATGATGTGAAACCCATGTTTACAAAAGTAATCTTAGACATCCAATATTAGGGGACCCCAATTGCAAATTTTCAAAAATTTCATCATCCACTTTCTTTTATCAGTACACTCTAAATAAAGGCTTTTGTACTAAACTCAACCCCTCCTTATTTAGGCACTGGTAGCAAAACGTCTACCCCCTCCTTGTTGCATCCTCCTACAATTTGGTGCCAGAAAGTATGGCTGTATTATTGTTAGCGTACAAAAGGCAAAAGAATCTTTGATTGTTCTGTTCGAATTTAGGCCAATACGACTAGTGGAGTCAATGTTGATGCGAGTGACTTAGACGATGCCAAAGTAGGAAGTGTTGCAAATAACCGGAATATGTCTGAAGGGGTGAAGGCGATGTTTTCTGCAATCAGACAACAGCAAAGCCCTGTAGAAAAAACAAGCTCTGGAAATCTTGACGATAAATTTGAAAGTGAAGACGTATACAAAATGGATCAATGTGATGAAGAGATTAAAAAAGGAAATACACCACACGATGATTCTACCAAAAAGAATGGGAGCATTGGAACTGCGAAAACTGACAAAGAGCATGTGAGACAGGGACAGAAAACAGACAGCTGCAGTGAGACAAAACCCAGTAGTGACAGGAAGAAGACTAGGAGAGTTGTATCAGAATCCGCTTTACAGAATAAGGCATCTTGTTTTGTGCATTATTTCCTTTAGCGATGATACTCTATGATATATGGATATCGCATTTAAATGAAATAGACACCTGGATAAAATTCCTAAGACTGAAAAATGTTTTAGAAAAAAATTATAAATTATGTGATATTTGAACCTGATTGTCTTATAATCTTTTGTGTAGGAAAGTATCTTCAACACAAAAATCCCGATAGAATAGAATATTGTGAGTGTACAACACTTTTTGTCAGACGTCATCCTTCTTACGGTCACTTCTACTGCCCTTGTTAGTCTAGTAAAGTTATTTGCATTCCTCTTCGATCAAGCGTTAGAAAGGTATCTTAATTTACTTTCTGTAGGCTAAACGCGATGCTATGAGGGACAGAGCAAGGCAGATGATACTTGACGCGAAGCTCAAAGCTTTTAAAGATGCTGAAAATCAAGATGAGGTGGGTTTGAGTGAGAATGATATTGGCAGAAGTTGGCATATTTCATTTTCATACTTCTAGGTAGAGGTGTTTGATAGATGTGCAGATTTTTAGAAATATTCATAGTTACTCAAATTTATTTCTATGCTGTTCAGGACTTAGCCAGACTATCAGCTACTTTTGGTTTTGAGAACCGTATGATTTACTTTCTTATACAGGAAGACGAAGTTCAGCAAAAGAAGAAGAGTGAGCGAGCGCGCAGGTTCCTTGAGGAGAAAAAACGAAGGGACGAAGAGCTTAAGACTAAACTTGAAAAAGTATGTTCATCTCATGTCAAACACACTTTACTCAAGGCGTAAAATTACTTCATTGGGAATCATACCGACTTGTTAGAAATATTTTTGGGAGCCTTAAAAGTTTTGCAGCACTGACTAGATAAGACTTGTCATACTCATAAATTAGACGATTAAATATTATTCAGAATCTGAACTAGCTACTTACTAATGAGCTTAGAATACGCACTCGAACAGGGTAGTTTAGGATAGGCCTTCTGAAGCAGCATTTGTTGGGAGAGATGTTTTGAAATTGCGGTACTTAAGGGACTCGGATAGCATGCTATATACATAGCATAATCTTGTACTGGACCTCTCGCCATAGAGCGAGAAGAGCGCGCCGCGGTAGCTACAAAAACTAATGGTGTTATCTTCCTTAGGGTTGATTTAGACGTCATCCTTTACTCGTGCTTTACTCGACTCGAATCAATTGCAATTAAGATCGACAAAAGCCCAACTGAAGCACATGAGAGAAATTCAAATTGATTTAGACGTCACCACTAGAAACAATAAATGCTTAGCCACTTTGCCACGCATCAAAACTGAATATGCGCGAAAAGGATTTTATAACATGGGGGCAAAGGTATACAACAATTTGCCTATAGACATAAGAACTGTCGAAAATAAAAAGGATTTTAAGGAAAAACTGGATTTGTTTTTAAAAATGGAGAAATTTCTGATCATCTAGGCTTTTTATTAATCATCATGGACTTTCAACGTAATATTTATTCATAGTTATAAAAATTTGTAAATTAGGCTTTTTATATTTCTTTTCTTTTCTTTTAAGCAGGACAGGCATTGAAACCAGCAATATTTTTGTTGAAGCTTTTATCCTGTTGAAATATTCGTATTATTATTATTATTATTATTATCTTTCGTCGCACCAATTGCAAAAAATAGGAAGTATCCTGTCAGCGGTTGTGGTTAATCAAGCTGTGAGGCTTTACTTCGAATTCAGCTCATTTCAGTTAAGTTCTTTGTAATGCTAAAATTGCAATGAAGATACAAGAAAGTTTATTGGAATGTTTATTTGCACTGCCTTTATGGTAAATTCTTCATGGCGCCTATTTTCTACAAATCTTTGAAAGTTATTTTTCGCTAAGTTTCCATTTTAAGCTTCGTTGAGCCGGGAATACAAATAAGGCACGTATCCCACACATTTAAAGATAGATTAAGACCCCCTCTGCAGCCCAGAGGGTCACGCCGCTTTGCTTCTGAGAGCAATAGCGACTAGAATCAATCTATTGCACATGCGCAAACTGATATCTTTTGCGGACTGCATAGATTGTAATTGATTCGAGTCGAGTAAAGTGCGAGTAAGGCACGACGTCTAAATCAAAGCCGTGCTTTGGCCGTGCTACACGGTCATCTCACTCGAACTTTGTATTTGACTCGAGTCAATTAAAATATCATGAACTGATTCAATTTATACGTCGTTCTACAGTCGAGCCACAGTCGAGCCACAGTCGAGCCACAGTCGAGCCACAGTCGAGCCAATCGACAATTAGACATTTTCAAGGTCAAATAATTGATTCGAGTCGAGTAAAGCGCCACGTCTAAGTAAATCCTTAGACAAGAAGATTTGTTTCAAAATTGTAGACAGTCACGAGAAGCAATATGTATTTTTTGAAAATTGATGCCTAGCCGTGGCCTATGTTTGTATAATCTATAATATAATAGTTCGATATTTCCACTTAGAAATTTTGCTGTACCCACATTTGTTGCTCTTGGAAGAGTGAAGAAGAAACTACAAATTTATTGTTTAGAACGTCTGCTATTATTGCTGAAGCTTTTTGCTTTATAAATATAATTATTTTTCAACAACCTGTAGCAAGAAGAAGATAGAAAGACACTGCTGCGTGAAAAAGCTAGCAAACTGCTGCAACAAGCCAAGAATAGAGAATCGGAAATCAACATCGAAAGAAATGCCAGTAGCGGAGGAAAATCTGCAGATTTTGATAGCCAATCAAACGGCGCATTGAGAACTCAAGAGACAAGAAAAGGCTCGTTTTCAACGGAATTCAAGGCTACATCATTAACGTTAGTGAAAACTAGACAATTGAAAGAGCTCTCGCCGCAGCATTTTCTTAAAACGAAGGAATCAGCTGATGGCACGTGTGAGTATGCATACGGTAACATTTACATTTAAGCCCCATCTTCACTTCTTTCGGGTTGGGATTCACTAAATTGATATACATTGATGTCGGTCGCATTGCAGTTAATATCATCGAAGTATCAGAACATCATTGGAAAACCGAAGTTCACGTTTCTGATACTTTGATGATATTCCTAACGCAGCGAAAATTAAGGTACGTAGCGCAAACGATATTTTAATGCTGTCAAGGTTCGGAAGGGAAGACATCAGTGACATTAGAATTGGCTCTGAAGTAGGTTTGACCTCAATTGACAAAGTCATATGTACTCTGAGCTTTGTTTTCTGAACTTAGAAAAGTTTTCGCCACGGTCGGACGCCACCGAATTGCTAGAAACGTGGACCGAAAATGGCAGTGGACTTTGACAGATATCAATCCATATCATTGTATGAATCCCGATCGGATTTCGGATGCGAATCCAATGTCTAGTACGTTCGAAACGTTAAGATGAATGGACACTGACTTTCGTGTCCGAAATCCGAAATCCGAACGGAGTGGCAATGGGCCTTCATTACATACTGTGCTTTTCCTTTCTTTCTTATTATTTCTAAAAGGCTTTCTAGTACAATGTTTGTGATGATAAATCTTTGTAGTAATGTAACTTTTTTCTTTCAGCCGTATCACACAGCAGCTCATCTGAAACCAGCTCACCAACAACACCGTCAAAGGCCCAGGAAACTAGTCCCACAAGCAAATACAAACTCACGCGGTCTGCGGAGGCGCAGGCTTATGCTGAATCAAGAAGAATATCATACGATTCATTTGAGATGAGTTTTGAAACAGGAAAGCAGTCGAGGGATATAGGTGCGTGTCTATTGCAGTTTTCAACTAAGTTTAACCCCAGGTTTCTTCAAAGTTTTACCAAATATGGATTTATATTTTTGCAGGAGGAGGAATTAGGATAAACCTATTCCATTACTGGTTACCCAGTTTGTCTAAAGTGAACGTCACAATCATAGATTTTCGTTTAAATCATAGATATTTTACACAAGCATCATCGTTCATTCCGTGATTTAATTCTATAACCTAATGAAAAATGCCTCTCATTTACTACACTACATGAATGCCACTTCACTATATGGTGAACTTACTGCACTATACTGTACTACTAATATAGGTGCTTTTTTGGTGCAAAATGGTTCGCTTTCGCATCGTATTTTTAGAGCTTAGAGATTACTGACCCGGCAACTGTAATTTTTCATTTCTTTTTTTGGTTCAGTCCTTGCGTACTTCTGATCTTTAATTTATTTTCTCAAGTAACTTTCTCAATCATGAAAATGCAAGGAAACTGCACTTTGCCTTTTGATACAAAAAGTAGTTCTTTGAAAATGCGGACGTGTCGTGTAGACTGCAGGAGTATGGTTCACACACGTATTTTGCAAATCAGTTAACGAGATTCACCAAAAACATTCGATGTGCTGAATAAATGATGGTATTGAGGATACGGAACACTTTTTACTGTCCTGTCAGTACATATACATACATATATATATATATATATATATATATATATATATATATATATATATATATATATATATATATATATATATATATATATATATATATATATATCATGAAAAATCACCATATTATTTTTTTTCTACCAAGTTTCGCATGACACCCATTTTGGAACTGACTTCAGGTTAAATGCTAATACCACAGGGTTGTTATGTAATTCCATTCTCCCTGTGGTATCCTTGTATGTTGTATTCCATGTTGTATTTGTAGTGTAATTGGATTGTAATTGTCTATGAGTTGTAGTTGTGATTCTTTATGAGCATATAAAAAAATCCAAAGACCTTTTACAATTATATATCGTCTCTTGGTACACGCTTTTTTTATAAAGGAAGCCATTTTATAAGCAACCTAGTACTAGACAGCCTAAAGTTTAAAAACTAAGGACAGAGCTAGGAAACGTAAGACAAAAACCACTTTGAAATCGTTACCTGCTTCAACGTAGAGCTGTACCTAAACAATGTGAATATACCATTGCTTTAGAATCTAACTCATATTGACGCATTTGGTTTGCTATAGGACAAATACTATGCTACATTCGCGTTCTGTGTATGCTTTGACAGCAATGGAGTTCGCTAAATTAAGAAACTTTTAGGAAACTTTTAGAACTAAAATGTGGCCAAAAGTTAAGAAACTTTTAGTACTTGGCCTTGAACTAGGTTTCTTATATAAAAGAACGTGTAATAAATTTCAACTTACGGAAGCAATACTCCGTTTGATTTTAGCTGCTGAAGTGGCTGCTGAACTAGCTGAAATACAAGAGAAGGAGGAACTAGAGAAGCAGATGATAGCTGCTAGGGAGGAGCTGTCTTCTACAGGATCACCCGAAAATGTATACCAAACGATTACAAATATTTTGCTTAGATCTATTGCTTTAATAATGCTATCAAAGTAAGATGGCTCGGAGCTGTATGTATATTAAAAGTAAATTTTGCCATACATTCATGGCTGTAACTACAATCAGTGTAGACATAGGCTTTCTTTTGTGTTTCATTTGTTGTTCGTATAACCCGAAAGCGGTAGTAAACGCTTATGAGGTAAGGGGCGTTGCCCCCACCCCCTCCAATAATTTCAGTCTTGAATAATGTTGAACAAGTTGCATAGATAGTGGTTCACACGTGGCAATAATCGACAACGTTGAAGATATTTTTGCCTTCCACTGTAGTTATCACAAAGGTTCCCGCAAACGCCTGAAGGACTGCAGATTTCTGCTTGTAGTTATGCCTTTGTCCATCTGCTCGCTATATTTTCTTCAGTATGAAGGAGTTACTTTATGCTTTTGTTTGATTTCTTTAGAAAATCACTTCTATAGGAGAACATAGGCTACGAAAGATATTTATGTATCACGAACGCAGTTAATTGAATTCTCTTATCACTCTAGTTTAACTATTGGTCTCTCTTGTCCTATATGACAGTACATTGCTTCTCATAAAATGTTAGTACTATTAGTTACGCAGCACGTACTAACGACTGATTTTTACAGATATATATGCTTCAACTAATGTTTGCTTTGTTTATAGGAGGAACTAGAAGATTTCGAAGATGATTACAATGACGATGTTGTAAGTTCTATAAGAGACGATTCTAGAATCTTAGGCAACACGTAGATGTAAGAAATCACTCTTCAGAATCATCTCGCGCAATATCCAGATGGATTTGAAGACAAGATTGCTATTAAAGCGTTGTACTAACGCTCTTTAATGTAACCATAAGTTTGACTGAATATCGGACACCGCATTGGGGCAGTCCATAGTAAAGGACGCACATTTTGGGCATAATTGTATTCTCTATTTTTAGTTCTTGGCAAGCCAATATAAGGCCAGCTGTGGTTGCAGTGCTCTTTCGATATTTGTTAGATAAGGCAGTACACACAACGACAAAAATTTTGTTCAGTGGTTTATATTTGGATAGAAAAAGCCGTGCAAAAGCTGTTAACGGACGTACATTTCGTTTACTTGATGTGGAATCGCCTGGCGCACAACCAAGGGGAGTCCTGGGGGTTTGGACCCCTATCTTTTTCAGCAAAAGAATTATAGTGCCCGTTTTATACCGTCCTCTCTGCTCAAAAAGGGACTTTCCCAAACATGGAAAAGGTGTGGTCTCAAAATTTTCCCTCTCCCGGTATTTCCTCGGCTTATGAATCTACAAAAAACAGTATTGGGAAGGTCGTATCTTCTTCAAAATGCATGAGTGTGCCCTTTGTCGTGGACTGGACTCCTGCCCTCGAAAGGTCCTATTTGCGTGCGTGCATTAGCAGTAACTGCAATTAAAGGATATAGGTCAAAACAGATGCAATAGTTAACAAAATTTGTAGACTTATCCTTTCTTTACCTTCAAAACAATCGTTTGCTTACCAAGCATTATTATTTTTGTAGAATTTGATGTCAGCTGGAGAATACTTGAATGTTGAAATCTTAAATCTTGAAGAAGAGGCAAGAGCCCTTGACAAAGTTGCACAGAAGTTGGAAAAAGAATTACGTAATGCCATGAATGAAGGTAAGACTTTGTTATGATTCAGGAAAGGTTTGTCAGCTGTATGGCAGTGACTTTCAATATTATATACAATGGTACTATAGTACCTCCTGGCAATTTTGATATTCGTACAACACTCAGGCCCGTGGGCCAAAGTTGGCCCGAAATGTAATCGTAATTGTCCCATGAAATCCTATAAAATGTGCATTACAGCTGGCCCACGGTTTATACTATATCTGTTATTTCAAATTTAATTTCTCATGTATTTATAATATCAAGATTTCATTGTTCTAGATTCTATGTTTACTATTTTTTTGAAACTTTGTTATATTCTCATTTCTACATGCAAATGCAAACCTCACTGTATAAGGTAGCTTACAAATAACTACTTGTAATTTACAAAGTAGAAAAAAATATAATAATGATAGCAAAAAGCTAGATTGCTAGTTTCTTTCCATATGAAAGAGTTGAACATTACATATCAGTTGCAGTTAATTTTTCAATAAATATTGAGTCTAGCCTGTGGCTTTTCTTCACTGCTTAGTTTTGGTCCACTCTGAATTGGAGTTTGATACCCCTGTCCTATGACACCAGGACTAATAGAATTACATGTAACTGTCGTGGATTTCAAGTGATGCTCTATAGAATTGAGGTCCGTGTACAGCTTTGAAGAGGGACTTGCATGGTTCCTTTTTTGTTGGTACCCAGGCTCTTGTCAGAAATGTTATGAAATATCTTTTCACAGAGTCCAAAATAAACCCATTGCTAGTGCCAGTTTCAGGACTGCTTGTACGTGATATCTATCCTTACGTGATACTGTCACTACAGTAGCCAAGGAGAAGCAGCAAGTTTAATCCCTATGAAAACTTCAACCTCCTTTGTACTGATTGACATATGTGCTCTTCTCAAGTGCTTTTAGGCTCATATTCCTGCCTTACGTGACGATAGACTGGCCTACTTTGCAATTGGAGGTACGAGTCTATACTGTAACTTGCTGATCACAACACCATTATATCATCTACTTATCCAAGAATCATTCTTACTAAGCCCTGCTGTCCCTTCATTAGGAGATGAAGAAGAAGAAGAAGATTTATTGCAGGAGTGGTTTAATCTTGTAAACAAGAAAAACCACCTCCTCCGCAGACAGCAAGAGTTGTCTTTAATGTAAGTATTTCAAGTAGTATTGAATTAGCGACGATACTTTAGCTGTTTATTTCTTAGGGCTTTTTCTGCATCTGGAGAGCATAAACGAGGGAAAGGTGTAGATCAATTTTGTTTATCTGCACTTCTAATTGATATATTACCAATGTCAAAGGAGTCAGAAAAGAGTACCATCATTTATAAGCATAGGGTCTTAAAGAAAAGGTATAACATCAGCAAGGTGGATTTCCAAGGGTTTGCCAAGTAATGAGTATATCACAGAACTTATCGAAGAATCTGTTTATAACTCAACTGAAGTTTAGATAAAATATTATATCTGCTCTCAGTGAACATAAGGTATTATTAGTCCGAATTCAGACCAGTATGGTTTCAACGCATGTTGGCCTTCTAAAGTTGCTTCAATATGCTTTTATACAGAATTCCCTCGCAATTCATAGTGGCTATTAGATAGTTAACTACACAAATCATAGCTGTAAAAATACTCTCTGATAGCACTATGTGACACATAGAAAATAGTATTGTGTAAACTAAATATAGCTTAAAGACTTTATACATCAAACACTGACAACATAGTTTACTGATCTTAGGATAGTTGTTTGGCTCACTACAGTATATTTTCTAAGCAGCCTTGATGATATGGTCAACTCATTGTTTAAATCATAATACGGCCATCAATGTAGAAAGTATAATCATTTACTGCACCTTTCAGCATGAAAGGAGATGATCTAGAGAGACGTTGTGACATGATAAACAGAGAACTAAGGGCATTGATGGCAATGGAAGGTAACTTAACTTTAAATTTCTTATGCATATCTATGTCCATATGTGTAGGTGTGATGTATAGATAAATATATGTGTGTGTATAAATATATATATATATATATATATATATATATATAGAGAGAGAGAGAGAGAGAA
>WIPJ01002510.1:203485-235236 GCA_018155075.1 Cassiopea andromeda | reverse complement strand
TATATATATATATATATATAAATATATATATATATATATATAAATATATATATATATATATATATATATATATATATATATATATAAATCAATGATGATTGACATGTGATATGATACACCTGTATTTATAGAGAGTCAAAGAACTGATGACCACAAAGACAGAGAAGAAATGCTTCTGTCCCAACTGATGACTTTGGTGAAGCAGAGAGACCAACTAGTTCAAATAGAAGATACTGAAGTACAGCGAAGGTATACTTTTTATACCTTTGGTGCTGATGCAAAAACTGCTCAAGAAAAAAATTCTAACTGTGCATTTTTGTGCAGTCCATTCTTGATATCAATCAACAACTATTTTTTTGTTTTCATGGCCTTGTCAAAAGTATAGTAAACTCTTCATCATAATGATCTACATTATACAGTATCCCAGCTACAGTATCCCAGCTTGAGCACTAAAAGAAAACCCATTAATTTTTGCTGATGTACTGAAAAATGTTTTAATAATAGCCTGGATGAGTGCACATTTCCCACAAATTTGAAAGCAGGAGATGTTTCAGCAATTCACAAAAAAGAGGATGTTAACCGCAAGCAAAGCTACAGACCAATCACAATTTTACCACCAGTTTCAAAAGTCTATGAAAGACTAGTTGAAAATCAGATGAAATCATTTTCTTTTGGTTTTCTTAACCCTATGCTCTGTGGTTTTAGAGAAAAGTACAGCACACAACATGCTTTACTTCGATTTATAGAGAAATGCAAAAAAATTTTAGATGAAGGGAATTGTGTTGGCGCTGTTTTCATGGACCTTTCAAAGGCTTTTGACTGCCTTAATCATGAACTCTTGGTGGCAAAGTTAGAGGCATATGGCTTTAGCAGAGATGCCTTAACATTCATTCATAGCTACTTATGCAAAAGAAAACAAAGAGTAAAAGTAAATGGGTCTTTTAGTGAATGGAAATATATCGATCAGGGTGTCCCTCAAGGATCAGTACTGGAGCCTCTCCTATTTAATATATTTGTTAATGATCTGCTCATGTTCGTACCAGACATTGACATTTGCAATTATGCAGATGACACTACCCTCTATGTAAGTGACACTGACACCATAGATATACTGAACAAACTAGAGAGCTCTATCTCAACTGTTGCTAGTTGGTTTACAGATAACTGCATGAGGCTAAATAGAGACAAATGTCATTTTATGGTCTTTGGTGACCAAAGCAACGATTTAACCTTACAAATTGATACTATCCCAGTTGTTGAAAGTAGAGAGCAAAAACTACTAGGGATCACGGTTGATAAAAAACCAACATTTAAAACACATGTTGAATCTTTATATAAGAAGGCAAAGCCAAAACTCCATGCCCTTTCCCGTATTTCGTGTTACTTAAGCACAGACCAACTGAAACTTGCAATGAAAACCTTCATTATATCGCAATTTAACTACTGCCCTCTCGTGTGGATGTTCTGTGACCGAGCCCTGCACAATAAAATAAATCGAATACATGAAAAGGTTTTGCGCATCGCATCCCAGAATAAAACAGCTGACTTTTACACCCTTCTGCTTGAATCAAACTCTGTATAAATACACAAAAGAAACCTACTATTGCTAATGATTGAGGTCTACAAAACTGTACAAAATATCAACCCGAGTTTTATGAAGCGCGAACTTCTAGTTACGGAATTGAAAGCTTGTCCTTTTAGGATGTAAGCTGTTAATAACCTACCCGATGATTTTAAAAGCATTAAAACTCTTGCATCATTTAAAAGGGAAATTAAAGGATAGA
The DNA here is from genome assembly GCA_018155075.1 of Cassiopea andromeda. Lineage (NCBI taxonomy): Eukaryota > Metazoa > Cnidaria > Scyphozoa > Rhizostomeae > Cassiopeidae > Cassiopea > Cassiopea andromeda. The sequence goes on along the minus strand of WIPJ01002510.1, from coordinate 233,452 downwards.
AAGATAGCTGCAACTGCAGGTTATGCAGAAATTCATTAGTCATGTCGGTTTCCTTTATTAACTCTATTAATCTTCATTTCAGTTTACATTTTTATTCTAGCTTTATTTCTCTTCTTCTGTGTAAATATATCACTGTTTTATTGTATTATATTATATATGGGTTGTTGTAAGTAGTAGGCTTTAATTAGCTGACACATTAGCTACGTATTTGTTTATCTATGCCTACTGTAAATAATTGAATTATTATAATAATTATTATTATATTATGCATTTGTCAAGTAGTTTTGACTTTATTAATTTGAAATTGGAGTCAGCTGTTTTTTTTCAGTGGGTGTGGCCAGTTAGTAATTGGCTCAGGCCTTTGGACAATCTATAGAAAAATTCTCAATATTCAAATCATTTTTTCAAACTCTGTCCATCAGTGGCAAAGCTAAGGGAAATTTTTGGAGGGGTAGACTGCCCAATTTGCTGACAAAAAACTTCCCTTCAACCAAATTTGTTAACAAGAAGACTTCCTTGCATTTATCGGTAGTTCAACTTCAACTAGCACTAATTTGCTGACAAAGTTCCCCTCTCACTGTACCCCTGTTGTCCATGTTTTAGTGCACCCTCTGCTCTCTAGTATTGATTGGAAAATCTAGTTTCAACATTGTGCAACTGCTGGGATTTGTCTTCAATATATTATTCTAAGCAATCAGTGACCTCAGATATGAGTTGTGATGGAGATTACAAGAATATTCGAGGGCAGGGATCCAACCCACAAAAAAGGGCACACTAAAACTTTTCAAAGAAGATACAGCCTTTAAATATTGTTTTGCAGATTCACAATTGGAGGAAATACTGTGTAATGTGTACTGACAATATTGCTCTGAATGACAATGATTCTTATTCCTATTTCTTATCATAGTAGAAATGGGAAAGCCTGGGAATGAAGGCAAAGCCCCAGGAAACTTTTTGAAACTAAGCCTTTTCCATGTTGGGGAAATGCCCTTTTGTAATAGAGAGGGCATTACGAAAAGGGCACTTTTGCTGAAAAAGGCAGGGGTCTAGACCCCCAGAATTACTCCCCTACTTGTGAACCTGGATTATGTAAGAGTGTGCAGTCATTTTATTCTTAGGTCATTGGTTCTGATATTGGTAATGTTTTGGTAGTATTTTCATTGCTTAAGTTGTTACATACATAACTATACTCAGAATTTCAATTTCTGTTTGTTTTAGTGCACATGATGAAGAACATGTTCAAAAGGTTTTAGATCAGAAGAGACTTGTACCAGACAAAGTAAGATCTGATTGTGTAATACAATGAACAAGTGAGTAGTGGACATTGGTAAAATTGACTGCACTATTTTGATTCATTCTAATAACTTATCTAATAAAAACTACTAATAGTATAAATGATTGCTATGTGTGGGAAGCCAAGAGTGTTGCAAAAGATACCTAACATATAAGCACACAGAGCTGGAAAAACTGAGTGGGTAAGCAAATCAGCCAGTAATAGTGGGATAAATTGGAATGCATATGAAATGGTCAAAGTTGAAGCAATATTGCAGTGACTTATCTGTGATGTACTTCTCCCATGCCATTTTCCATTTCCTCTTAGCATTCTTCCAATGTGCTTCCCTTTTAGCAATTTTTTATTAAGTGCATATTTATGATAAACAATAACAAGCTTTGTGTAGATCTACCACATTATTCACTGTCAAGATTTGTATAGTAATGGCATTATTGAAAAATTGCATTCATAACTGTAGAAGCCTGATGTTATATACTATAGTCATGTACAAGCTCTGTTCTGCCTCATTTAGTACTGTCAGGTTATATAAGCTTAGTCTAAAGTGTAGATAGATTTCTTGATATATCAATCAGACATTAGCAAAAATACGTATATCCAATCATATGCCTGTGAACCTTTCTACTCAATTCCTTCATAATACCAGTCAGATATGATGATTTGATAAAACGGTCTTTAGCTATTTTGAAAACATGGTAGAATCTCAATTTAACAAATGTAGAAGGGAAATGGGAAATAACTTGTTACATTGAGAGTTTGTTAATTGAACAATTGGAAAACTTTTGGACGTTTCTGCTCAAAAGTGAAATACTGTCTAATAATTGTTTATTGATGTAAAATTTTTTCAATTAATCAGCCAAAAGTGGATGCAAGATATTCTTTAGATCTTAGCTAAAATATGAAATTTGTAATTTGGTCTCAAAGAGCTTACTAGAAACCATGGCATTTCTGGAAGCCAAGAAAAGCAAGGTATTTGATGTGTGTTTAGAAGTTTGGCTAGCAACTTGAAAAATTCTGTAATGTGTAAGAGATAGGTTTTGCTGTGTGAGCAAAGAAATTCCCTAGAATTATTATTCTGAGAGTTTTTAAAGTCAGCAATAAAAGATTGCTGATACTTTCTGTAAATCCTCTGCAATGTCATCTTGGTAAAGACTAAAACTATGCAAATAATTCCCCAAACACTAGAAACAAATTGAACATTAAATGCTGCAGATTCTACTTCAAATTTACTACACTCAAAAAAATACTTTGTACTCAATATCAACATGGATTTCTAAAAATTTTAGCTTTTTTTGTGATGTTTATCACTCTAAGTTCGTTATATCAAGATAATTGGGCTGACAGGAGAGAAAGTTTGGTTTGTAAAACCGAGAGTTTTTTATACCAAAGGTTGGCTATATAGAGAGGATTTACAAGGCTTTTGTTAGAGTAAACTGAGGAGAAATGGACTTTCGTTCATAAAATTGAGATGTTTGTTGTATCAGGGATTCACTATACCAAGATTCTGGTGTATGCTAATTGCTATCCTTCATGAGAAATTCAAAACTTTGCTACTAAAGTTGGCAAAAACATGATTTCAAAGTAGCTGAGAACTAATACAGGGTAATTTGCTCTGCTTTAGAAACACACCCTTCACTATACTATCGTCCTGTGCACAACAAATGATGCTACATCCTCATCAGACAATCCAGAATATTGAACAAGGCTCTTGCTTTAAAATGATATACATAGATTTTCCAATTAAAGAAATCACCATGCTTCTATGGTATATCTAATAAAAAGATTTTGATTCTACAACTGCATAAATTAATCAAATATTACACAAAAAATTTATGTTGTACAGATCATAAGGTAATTGTGGTTCCAGCTAAATATTTTTCTTAGTCTGAATCTGCTCAATGGCAATGTTCAAACAGTGCAAGAATCACAAAGCTTTCAGTGAAGTTATGAAGGAAGGCTTCTCCAACTATCTACTGGAGCAAAGAAGCAATCCTCCAAACTATTAATCTTGCAGCTGAACATTTAATTCTGTATAGCTCTGAAGGCATGCAAGCAGTAAGAGACACAGAAAATTATTGGCCAGGGAGGGGGCAAAAGCCTCTTGATTGTTGCAAATAAAATCACAAAGCAATGTATTTACCTAAAGAGATACTTGTATTCAAGGGTGAATGTCCCCTGTCTTCATGTGCCCATCACTGCTGGCAAGCAACATAAAATCTATCTAAAAAGTACTGGTCAATCTACAGGAAGATATGTCATTATATGCTTTCAAGACAATACTTACAGTGCAATGGTTGACTTTTCAGTTCACAGTTCAGAATGAAATTTATTGGTGCTGAAATAGGGCCTTGGGTACAGCTACTTTATTACCTATCCTGTAATATTCTTCGAAAATGTTTGTCTGGCTTACTTTACTAAAGCAATCAACTAAATTATTTAAATAGTCTGTTGGTACTACAGAACTGTACCACAGCACGAAAAAGCGGCAACATACTAAATTACGTAGTATGTTGCCACTTTTTTGTGCTGTGGTAAAACTAAATTATTACATATAATAAGAAAACCCAATTTCTGTTCAAATTGTCTACAGTATATGGGTTCAAATTATCAGACCATTAGGGAACCATCATATGAATACTACTATACTGCAACCAATAAATCATTTATGTTGTTCATTCACTAATCATGAAAACATTACAGTTTCTATCTAGTAAATCCCATTTTCAAGGAGCAAAAAGTGACTTGATAACTACTGCCTACTAGACCTAAAAAACCAAACATGTTACTAATATCCATCATGGCACAGCCACAAGAACAACAATCCTTGTAGAAATCATTCTAAAAAGTACTGACTATTGCTACAATGACTAGCTATTTTTGATGTGTACGCTTTTGTGCTTAATTGTAGGGGAGTCATATTGCACTTCTTGAAATTTTCATCCCTCATAGCATTTTATAATGAACCCCTCATTTTAGCAAAATGTGGCCATCATCACTATTAGCAAATTTTCACTATCATTTTCATTCAATTATTCATTATTCAACTCTCCACCAAGCATTTCACAACCCATGTCAGGTGGAACACTGCCTACCACTCCATCCAACTTTTGCTTAACAGCATCTGGTGGGATTATCAACTCTTCTACTTCCATCAGGGTTATTGTGATTTTCCCAGTAGGTCATTCTATAACTACCCCTCCATTTTATGAAAATCTAGAAAAATATCCACCCCCTCCCTGCTAATTCAGCCCCCCTATATAACTAAGCAGAAAAGAGTACTGCAGTAGGATGTCCTTTCTGCATAAATTATGTCAAGTGAACAGGCAGGAAAAAGGTCATCCTATTGCATTAAACATTTAATGCATAAACAGTTGATGATATATGATTTTATCAATAAAAACTACATTCTAAATATACACTTATGAATCTTGTGCTCATATTCTTATGCATCACATACTACATCATGCTTTTTCAGCTCTTCAACAATTGGCAAGCCAAGATCTGGATTCACAAAAGTCACTGCATTTACAAATTCCTCAAATGCATCTGGTCCACATTTAACAAGAATATCGAGTAGTGCTTCTACCTTTTGACGATGAGTTGCTTTTGACCGGATGTTCTCCACATTGTATTTATTGTTCAATGAACTGCATAAGGACAGTACTCTTTCCTCATCCATTCGACAGAGGTTCATCCTATTCCGTCTGAGAATACCCCTTTCTATATCCCTGAGTTTGGTAGCATCTTTTCGCAACAAATATTTTCTTTTCTCATTCAATATCATGTTTGGTACAACGATTTTCGAGTGGTTTCTTCCTGGTGGTGCAAAAACTTTAGGCTGAATTGTCACTAGAGGGTGTGCAAAATCAAAAACTAACAATGTTGTAAATTGTAGTATATTAATTGATGCTAAGGCCCGTAGTATACATATGTAAACAGACTAAGTTGTCGTTTCTCTAAGTATTTCGATTAATTTGCAAAACAGGTTAAATACAATGAATAGCCTATGGCAGCTGCAAACGCGAGGAAAGCTAAAATCCTGTGAACGACGTAAAGATTGTAGCATTTCGAGCATGGTTCTGCTGATAAAACCGATATCCTTTCAGTACATTAAAAAGAATAAAAATGGCTATATACAGAACTGGCAAAAAATTCCATACAACCACCAGATCTTCAAAGTTCTGTAAAATTTGCACTTATGAGGGCGAGTGTGAAGATGTTCGCCTACCAGTACGATCGACCGCCCACTAGAAGATACGAATGTAATTCTTTGTCAAAGGTAAGAAACTCAAAATTACTTACCATTCTGAACTATTGGCTGCAAAGTGAAATGTCGTGGTTGATCAGGAAGCTGTTTCCTGCCTTGTCGTATTTGTAAGGCAAGGTGCGGATAGAACTGATCTAGAGCCATAAGAAAGTGAGTTTGGGCATTAGGCCCTAACTTACTTACTGTCGATATTAACCTCTCATTTCGCTTAAAGCTAGTCTTTTCTGCAAGAATGCGATCTGCATGATAAGCACCAAGTACATCCTTCATGAAAGGAAGAATCACTTCCACATCTAATTGGTTTGCTAACTCACAGAATACTGGTCGCAAAACCGCTTGACTATTTCCTCGACAGGCCTCGGCCATCTTTTCTTTTCTTGCGCACGTCTGATGGTTCGTATTTCAGAGAGGCGAAAAGGTATCTATGTGACGTAATTGTTGTCATGTGAATGATTCTACTGGTTAAACCGAGTTCACTATTGTGCAAGATTTTGTACGTCATAGATGTGAAATGCTATGCAAGGAATGCAGAGATGCTGCCCTTAGAAAGATGTACAGTTGAAAACAAATGATTGAATATCGGTGATTTGAACACCGATGCACTTATACTGCAAGTGAATGACGCAAAGTCTGAAAGCAACGTGGCGAATCCGGTGAAAACAATCTCAATCATCAAAAAGCAAGATCAATCATAGCAATCAAACCCTGCAGGGGCCAATGCCCCTTAAATGACAAATTTTGCATGGTTTTGCTCCCTACCAGAGTTATTACTCTGGGAATTTACATAACACGTTGCCCCTCCAAGGTGATTGTACAGGGAGGTTTTGCTCTCCAGGGCATTTCCTCCAGTTATGTACAGAATTAAACACATCGACTTTCGAAAGTGAAAGATAGGTAGCCATGAGAATTATCAATGGGAGAGCCCCTTGGAAATTAGCATTTGCTGAAAAGTCCCCCCTCAAATTTTTCTGAACTCAAAACAAATCAAATGAAGAGTTTGACTGGAAGACGAAACGTATGCTAATACTACAAGCAAGCAACCCAGTATACCCATGCACCCATAGGGCATGGTCTAATTTAGGCTTAAGGCTCCCTCAGTCAACAGCACAGTTCTATCTGACCGAATTGATAAATTAAGATTATTCAATCGTCTAGGCTACGTCTACCAACTACTCAAAACCCACCCCATCAGGGCCTTTTTAACATACAGACTCGGGGGCAAATGTCCCCTAGTTATTGAAATTGTCCCCCTAGTAAATGAGGTATGCCCCCAGAAATTATCCCTCTTTTCCAAAAGTTTTATACTAGAACTGAAGAGATAGCTTTTGAATAAATCAACCATGGCTCAAATTGTGACTGCAAGTGATACATATGAAAAATGGGAATGTCTTCTAAGCCATCTTGAAGGATTCAGATGCAGCATAACTTTAGATCTTTACCGCTAATGGCATGCATGATATTGGGATACATAAGCCAAAACATAAAGCGCTAAATCAAAAATTTTCCTGGGGGCATTGTCTCTCAGACCACCTTTCTCTCGCGTGTTACAGCAACCAGAGACATTAAACTACTTGATACTAGAGCTGATGAATGGTCTTTGCTAAGATTCTGATTCAAAGGTATTTGCTTTTATGACACATTTGAATTTACAATTAGAAAACGAGATAGATGCATTCTAAAAGCATCTTTGAAGGGATTTTTCACCAAAAAGTGCTCCCAGTCCTCAAACTTGCTTTTTCAATTTTTGAACTAGCACGTCCCCTTTCTGGGGGTTTCCTCGCCTGATGAATGTTTCTTAAAAAAGGCTATGCACCCCATTGGCTATAAAAGTTGTGGGGTGAGTGGCAAACATATGAGTTCGAAGGACAACAGTAAGAATCCTTAACTCTGTGTGTTCACAATGGTGATAAATATAGGATGGTATTAAATGTACGTTCTGTGAAGCTATCACATTCAAAAACAGAACCTTTCTGCACAATGGCAGCATGTAGTCAGCACAGCACTGCCATTCAGTTTGAAACGATCTGTTGTGAGATACTCCGACATCTTAAATTTCTGAAAGATGGTAAATGCGCAGGCGCGCATTGCCGTTTCCCTTGATCAAACAGGAAGACTGTCTCGCTCGGGAAGGCAAGACGTGTTGTTAGGCCTGAGGAAACGCTTGTGCAGGCAAGGCGTGCTTGTAGGCCTGAGGTTTGTAGGTTATTTGATCAAGGGCAGCAACGTTACCGGCGAATGGTTTGTTCGCCTATATGTACGTGACTTGTGTATGCTTAACTAGTGTACTACTGTGTACGTTAACTAGTTGTTGGTAGTTTTAATTCTGTGTTATTACTACTGCTATGGAACTGTCTGATACAGTATGTAAGGTGGCGTTGGTGGTGACAAGGGGAGGTTGGAGGTCACCTTAGGATTTAATAACACAATCGAAAATTAAAAAGTTGCAATTTGAAAAAGAGCATACCATTCTGCATTAAATTCTATTAGGTTTTAAAGCATAATGTAATTATCAAAAGTTAAAATTTTGATCGAACTGTCAAATGGGTTCCGTTATTTTTTTACTGTTTAGTTGAGTAACACGAGTGAAGCAGACTGCATGCAGAAGTCTCATAATTTATAGGTATAATGTTTGCATGAATGCTCTTGAAATATTTGCACAGCTGTCAAAAATTGCATCAATTACTTGTTCCTTGCTCTTTGGATGATGTCAGTTGATCAAGTTTACCACATGAAACCAAACATGTTCAATAATTTTAAAGTCTGGACTAAGCGTAGGCTATGACATGGTAAGAATTCCATTTCAAGAAAAATATTGTTGTTTTTCTTCTTTGGCATGAAACACTATCCTATTGACTTACAATTGGGCAGTATTCATTGCCATATATTTTCCTGGCTATTTTAGGCGATATTTTTATTGAAAAGGTTTATACAATGGTATACGCTGATTGCGCCCTCGCAGAGTCCACTCATTCTGACGCCGTTGGAACCAGTACATTCACACACGAAGTATTTTCAAGACGTCCATTTATCTTTGTTTCTTAATAGAACCGTGCTTTTGCTATATTTCAATACTCTATGAGCTGTAGATTTGGCACAATGAACTTTTTTCCAATGTTCGAGCACGAAAATGTCTTGCTCCTCCCAACGTCTTGCTTCTCGCAAAAAAATAATAGCAATTTTCTCCACTTTGCATAACTTTTTATTTTTCACCAGAGATTTTTAAACATTGATTTTCCAACACTTTTTTCAAATAATTCTGCAAAATTTGCTCAATAATAGATAACATAAAAGTTGTTTTTTGGTTTCATTTGTTGTTTTCCTAACGTCAAGACCTTTTTCACTCCAAAAATGTGAAGATAAATGCCGTTTGAAAGTTTTTAGGCCAATTTAGGCAGACATTTCCAACGGAGCGTTCGATTACTTTTGTCATGGGGGTGTAGATTTGCCTAACATTCTGCATCTAAGACCTCATGATGATTCCAACTTTATCACACTAAAGGTAGCCAAACAAGAAATTAAGATTTTCTCATTTCATTACGCCATTGAAATAAAAGCTGCTACTGCCAAACAAGAACAATTGCTTTCAACGTTTCCCATTTTTTGAAGCCAAAATTGCCCCAACAAATAGGAAGCTCTTGCCATCGTCTTTATTAAAATTGCAGTACACAGCAGTATATGAGGCCATGCAACTACTATTCTCTGTCCCCTGCTCTTCGTTGTTCTTACCTGTTGTGTTTCCATTGAGCAACAAGTGCAAAATGCTGCTCAACATGGCTTCAAAGATACAATCAAAGCTGTCTATAGAGCAATAAGGAATAAATGCACTAAACTACTAGTTATTCTTCATACTGTTTATCAGGTATGCATTCATAAATTTCGCTTTGTGCTTTCTTTGGTCTTTTTAAACTCTGAAGATTACTAAAGAGCACAAGACAACTTATTGGAGACCTGGCCTAAAGAACACGGACATGCTTAAAAAACAGTGTCAGCTTGTTGTAGTATTTGTGTATATTGCAATAATTTATGTTATTTGATAGAATATATAATAGGTACGTCATGTGTAGTTTGGGATAATTTATGTCATTGGATAGAATATATAATAGGTACGCATGTGCAGTTTGGAATAATTTATGTCATTGGATAGAATATATAATAGGTACGTCATGTGTAGTTTGGTATAATTTATGTCATTGGATAGAATATATAATAGGTACGTCATGTGTAGTTTGGGATAGGTACGTCAAGTGTAGTTTGGGATAGGTACGTCATGTGTAGTTTGAGATATTGAGGTAGAGATATTGCGGCAACACAATGCTTGTCTCGCACAGTCGTAGCATAATGTAGAAAGAATCATACTTAAAAATATTAAAACTATTTACAATTATACAACTATTTACTGTCTAAAACGATTCATTAATCCTGTTATCAGATTCCCTTAATATATCAATAGAGAGCCGCATGTTCATCAGCGCATCGTGCCCAATATCTAAAAAGAATATTATTCACTTAATAACATTACACAACAGAGTTCAAGACAAGGACATTATTTGCTACTTACTGAAAGTTATATATTTACAAGAATGACATCCTTGAATCCAGATAGCAGTAACGAAATGAAGGTATATTCCACGAGTTTCTTAAATAAATAATCAACGTTACCTGGATCCAGTTCTCTTTTATCAATCTGCCGCAATAGATTGTTTCTTATTGAGTCGTAAGCTGCTTCTAAAACGTGTATTTCTTTAAACAACTGTAAAAAATTTCATAAAGCATCCTGCCAGTCAAAATAAACACAGTACTTCTCTTTCAAAAATAATACAAAAAAATCCCCAATTCAGCTCCACACATATCTTACATCATGTCTCTAATTAGAAAAGACTAAACTTGTAAAATGTTGTGACAAGGAGTTACATTGAACAGGCGAAATATCCATAAGTAGTTGAAAGCTTGCAGACTACAGATGTTATCTATATGCTAATATATGACATTTTTTAAAGATATTAGCACTCAAAAACACAAACGTGTACACACGCACATACACGTATTTTTATAAGCAACCAAGCTCAACATCAACGCCTAGCACTGGAAGTTTTTTAATGCTTGGCCAGAGTTTAGTTCTAAACGTTTCTTAATTTAACGGACTAAATTGCTGTGAAAGTGTACGCAGAACGTGAATGTAGCAAACTATCTGTCCTATAACAGACAAATTGCGTCAGTGCGAGTTAAATTCTAAAGCAATGTCATATTCGCATTGTTTTGGTTCAGCTTCACGTTGAACCAGGAAACGATTTCAATATGCTATTTTTCTTAAGTCTCTTAGCTCTTTCCTTGTAGTTCTAAAAGTTTCTTATATTTTAGGCTGTCTAGCACTAGGTTGATTATAAAATGGTTTCTTATAAAACAAACGTGTACACATACATACACGCACAATCACAGAAAAGACCATAAGCAAATATCAAAAAGAGAGGAAAAAGCTTGCTATACATCATGCCCACTGTTAAGTTTGCAACTTATGCCATCTTTTCTTAAGTCTATTGTCCTAAGGTGGTGTAGAATTTAGTGATTACCTTTCTAAACCTTGTCATCATTTGCAATGTCGTCCTGCTAGCCGGGCCTACGCCTAAAATAAAATATGACAACTTTACACTGAATGAAGCATTTCACTAACTCAAAATGTGTTTACTTTTCGGAGCACAATAGTAGGTGGTCCCCTACTGCAAATTTTCCAAAATTCACCACCCAGTTCCATGTACAAGCACTCCCTAACTAAAAAACTTTTAAATTCTAAGAAGGATAATGAAATGAAATACAGTCGTTTTGAGAACGCAAATCAATACATACAAGGAAGGAAATCAAAACAAAACCACAAAAGGTAGTAGCAACTACAAATACACACTTATGGAGACGTTCAAAACATACAGTAAATTGTCTTTTAGTAGTTTAAGTAAGATCAATAACTGTTAATCTACTCTACCTTTTGCATTAACTAATTGCAGTAATTTGTATTGTTTAGTTTTGTCCTCCCCCCCCCCGCCATCTATAAACAACACACATATTACACTGATTACAAAAACCACACTCAGTTCTATTTATTTCAGTTCAATTATTAACAGCCCCCCCAGATTACCCTTTCCAAACAAAATTTCAGCCCCATTCTTTGATACACCCCCTTAATATTACGTGCCTTAATATCGGGATTTCAGGGGGCAAAGGAGCCGAATTTGCCGGGTACTTTAGAAGAAACACGTGCATTCGAGAAATACTTGGGGATTTTTGTCCATTGCATGTGTATTTTATAAGAATAAGTGCACAAGAACATTCAGGCACAAGCATTAAAAGTGATTTTCTTTTTAAAAAATCGTGTACTCAGCCATTGGTCCATTACTCTTCTGAGAATTTGCCGCCTCGATGGCACCTGGGGGCACTCTGCCCCCTTGCCCACTTAATAACAGCTACTGCAAAGAGAAAACTCTCATTTACCTGATTTCTTTGCCTTAGGTCGATTGCACCAATGTCTCAATTCACTCTCATAGCAATGAAGGAAATTCACAACCAGCTGGTTCAGCATGGTAATTGCCAATGACAGCTTCTTACAGTATCCATCTACCTCATGTTGACTTGGCTGAGATAACTTGTACTATAATAGTGAAGAATGTCACTTTGGCAAACTGCAGTGATGGGAAAAATGTTCCTAGTTAAAGCGGATTCTCTAAAAACGACGCTTGCTGTTAACAAACCCAAGTAGAATTTGCAGTCATTTTTCAAGAATCGTCGAAAACTCATTCACAAAAACAGAATCTCTTCATATTCAAAGTAAATTCAATTTTGATTGTGACTTCCAAACTTTACCAATTTTTGTAGCACTTATTTGCCTTAATTGTCTTTTCTATTTACGACAAACAGGTTCTTGGTAGACAGCAGATTATTGGTGCTGAGCAATTTGAATCTGCATAAAAATTATTGTCGTCATTCGTAAATTTCACAACTCCTTTCTGGTTAATGAAAGCAACGAAGAACAACATCATAAGTTACTAGTGCTATAAATAAGTCTAGAAACTTCATGACAGCATGCATATGGTAATTTGAATCACTGCAGCTGCCAGTGACTCAATAGATAGGTTCAGCAATGGCAAGGAGCTCTACAGACAGAAAAATTGAAATGAAAGCCCCCTATGAAAAAACTTTGGTAGAAGATAGGGACTCATATTGCTCTTCTATTGCAAAAATGCTCTTTTTATAAGCACAATGCGTATTTCAGGACATTTTTGCAGTCAAACGTCCTGTTTCACGGTACATTTGATAAAATCCTAGGGTACTTTGATAGTAAATATGGTTTCTACTTTAAGATGCATGAAGGTCCTGGTCTTATCCAACAGTAAATAAAATGAAATATGTGGATAGATATGAATATGTTCTGGCCCTATCCATACTTATAAACTTTTCTGTTCCTTTTCTCTATTAATTTTGTATATTTTATCATGGTCTTTTAATTATATACGTTTATAGTTGGTAATATTTTATTCCTTTATAGCAACTTAAATTGCTTTTGTTAGTACTTAAGTGGAGGGCACCTCGAAAATCAGCAATGCTGAAGGGCAACCCTCTGTAAACATATTAAATCTATCAATCAATCAACCAATCGATCAATCAACCAATCAATCAACCAACCAATCAATCAACCAACCAATCAATTAACCAATCAACCAATAAATCAATTAGCTAACCAATCAACTAATCAATCAATTAGCCAATCAATCAACCAGTCAACCAATCAATTAATCAATCAATCAGTATCGGATAAAATAAAGAAAAATGTGAAAGCTAAGTAGTTACTTTTTTCATTATGTGGTCATATTCTTTTTGCGCACTTGCCACGTCTACTGACAATTTTTCAACCAGTTCTTGCATAGCAGAGTTTTCCGGAGCTCTCGATCTAAGAAACGAAGAACAATATGATAAAACATATAGGCACAATAGAGAAAACGAATTTATCCAGAAATACCGCTGTCACTTTGTCATGTGTGAATATGTACCTTTACAACATTGGTTCTTAATCTGAGTTGGATCGAGCCCCAGGGGTTCAGTGAGTCAGTTTCAGGGGTTCGGCAGTTTTGTTTGTATGAATATTGACGTCATGCTCTGCTTCGCCAGTTTGTGCATCAATACAGTATACATATGCTTTGCATTTGAAGCAAAAAGGCACATTTTATTTTTCCAACTACGGAAGGGCTTGAGAGATTCCGTACCTCCAAAAAGGGTAAGAGCTACTGAGCTAAAACCTTAGAAATTTTATAAACGCTGTGGCGTTACATGATACAGTACTGAAGTAATTATTAAGTGAGTCAATATCCATAAAGCTGAGCGATGCAATGTATGGCTGGAGCGTAGTCAGGGATGTCCCGATAGGGGCGTGAGGGAACATCACGCCCACCAATATTTTAAAATTTGCAAGAAAGTTAGTCAAAAGTCAGTAATAATGCAAGAGAGTTGGCCACAGCATTTTCCGTGACCTTGTTGTTAGTAACAATAGTTGGTCAATTGGTCAAAAGCCCCCCCCCCCAACGTTAAATGTCTCGGCACATCACCGAGCGTAGTGTACCTGTAATTCCCATTGTCATTATCATTCCTGATTGCTTTATCTAAGTCAGGTGGAAACAATGTTAATGAACTAGAAAACACATCTGAAAGATCTTCCTGTCTGACCAGGTTATCAATAAATCTACAGCAACTTTCAAGCCTATCTCCAACTGAAATTGACTGTTTCCGAGGCAGATAATCGCTACAAAATCAAAGGATATAAAATTCAAATTAGCTTATAATACACTATATCTCGCTTTTGAAAACACTGCAAAATAACTTATGACAAGATAAAAGAGGATTTCAGTAGCATTTAAGTGGATGAGTTTTGTAAGCAAAATCAAAGTTATACTCAACAGGGATATAATGCAATCATCTTCACATCAAATTACGGCATTACATAAAAAGGAAATTGTCTAGTTGCAGGAAATTGCATGAGCAGGCTGCAGATACCGGATTGCTTATTAGCTGATCTAAAACCTACAGGCGTAAAGCTGTTTACTTGATAAAACAATGGGAAACAAATGTTTCTACTTTCTGCTTGTTAAAGAAACGAGATAAATATTGAAGGAGTTTCAACATTTTACATTCATTACTTCTCAATAATAAATAGTTTAAAATCTGCACCTGCCATAGCCTAAACTCGTCCTCTCTTCCCTACGGCAAAATTGAAGTTTTTCTGATATAAGGACATGCTCGAGAAGATTCTCCCAAAATTTTATCTGCCTTCTTTTTGATGACGTCCCCTGATAAACAGTATACAACACAAATAAAAATCATTGTATTCAATAGATGCACAGGTGGCTAAGTCAGCAAGAACTGGATATATCTTATAATGGCAGACTACTGCAGAAATATGATTGCTTAGTTGAGATAAATCTGCCAATTTTCAGTTCAACATGACATAAATTTATTCTACTAAAAATTTTGGAAGACAAGTGGAATCAAGACGAAGGAAACATTGAAAAGCAAGTTCTTGCAAATCAAAAAAATGTTTTTAACTGTACCTCATACAAAGCATTTAAGGAAACTAAAGCAAAGCTCTAAGGTGTGTAACCAGGGTTGCAGTAAATTGTATACAATATAAGAGGGCATAACACAAACCAATTTTTTATAGGTGATTGGTGAATCATGGATTGGTTAGCAGAAAAAATGATGTTAAGTACTAACAAAATAGGCTCCATGAATATGGTTACAAGGTTATATAAGGAGCTACTTCATAAGGAAGCTACATGCAGAGGGCTGGCAAATTCAACGAATCTAATCTACTAAAGGAAAAATCTCTAAGGAACTTTTCAATGTGAAAACCTTCAATAACTGCAAGCAATCAAGAACTATGACGCTGATTCAATTCATTTGTAGCCAAAACTTATATAGATTGCTTGCTGTGCTTTTGTCACATGCTTAATAAAGCAGCTTCTAGCTATGCTGTCTTTCTATAATCTAAGGCTAAATATAGTCAAAACACTGTAATATTAAGGAACTTTTAGTGCTACAATCTGATCACTTGGGGTCCAAAAATAAGAAACTTTGGGACTAGGCCATGAGGTAGGTTCCTTACAAAAAGAGCATGTGCTTCAATACTATAAACTTGATACAAACCACTGAGGGAAATAAGCATAAGAAGGCTTTCTTGCAACAACCTACTCAACATTTTCAACCTCATAAAAAGTTGAAACATAACCAGGCAATGTATGTTGCATTTACTACCTTAATAACTTCTAAGTCATTGGATCTACAAAGACCCATCAAGTTGCAAAGAAACAGCATTCCTAGAAAAACAAAGAAAAACAGCTGACAAATGAGCATTACTATGTGGAAGTGGAAGCAAAAGATTATGTTTGTGTGGAAATTGCATGCTTCACCTTATTGCAATCTATCTTTGTAAAGTCTATACCAAACCTATTCAATCAGATGCACCCAGATGTAATCCCTGAGGGGCCCAGACAATGCGCCAGTAAAACAAGTAAAACAGCATTCAAAATTCCTCAGAACATAACCACAAGAAAGCCTATAAAAAGAGATACTGCACTCACAATATTGGATACTTTGGACCTTGTAGCCAAAAGATAATTTGACTTCATGCAAAGCTTAAGGCTGGAGGGGGGGTGCTTTTCACTGTTGCAAATGTTTGACCCAGCCTAAGTTTTTGTCTTGAAATGTAACCCAAGTTGGTGCCTAACTTAATAGCTTAGGTCTACACTAAACTTTTATATTTATCATTCAAATAAGAGCTTCCTATTTAGGAAGTAAAGCTACAAAAATTAATTTCTAAACAATAGATAAATGGAAAATATCTAAAACTTAACTAAGATACAATAATTTGATATAGAAATCAAAAGTAAAAGTAAATTTTCACATCAGCTTGGCTTATTACATAAATGATTTACAGTGTTTGACTTCTATAAAGTGGAGTTATTTACTGGGTGCAGCCCATGCCTGGAGAACTGTGCAATCACACATGTGTATGTAAATGTGTGAAACTCCCAGTATGAGTGAAAAATCACTTGTGCCAACATCACTGACAACCATGCAACTGCACATGCCAAATGTGAACATTGTTGTCACAACTGTAACACTATTGACTGTCCCCTTTTGCTTTCATAACTCTGCTTTCTCCTGCTTTACCCCAAATAAGACATTTGACATGCTTCAGCAACAAAAAGCTCTGTATTGCAGATAGACAAATCTTGGATAACACATGCAATTGACTGTCACCTTTTGCTTTCATAACTCTGCTTTCTCCTGCTTTGCCCTAATAAGACATTTGACATGCTTCAGCAACAAAAAGCTCTGTATTGCAGATAGACAAATCTTGGATAACACATGCAATTCCAAACAAGTACGAGCAATCACTCATGCAGACAAGGGAACACATGTGAATTGATGTTCTTTCTTCCAGGTATGGACTGTGGATGCCTGTTCACATACTGTTCAATGGGAAATCATTTGTTATCTAACTACAGAAGCAACAAAACACAATGACCCTTGCTCGACAGAATTCCCAAGCATTAATTTGCATGAGCATATTTGAGTAAGAGAGCACAACGAAGGGGCTGTCTTACTGAAGCTTATAATCAAGCCTCACTTCCCAAATAATATAGCATATTTGACTATTCAAAAAGCTGTCATGTGTCAAAAGTCTACAAAAAGAACTATTTGAATTGATGGGAGTTTTACAACTGAAAGTAGCACAGTGGTGACAGAAGTAACCACAAAGATGCATTTTGTATAATAAACAATTTACAGTACAACAAAAACTGCTATTTTTTCATATTATAACACAAGAACTATAGTCTTGAATGTATGGCAAACCTAGGGCAACAACTGCAACTGAAATTTGGTATATATCCACTACAGAAAAAAGGAGGTGAACTGGGAGTGCTTAGAGTTGATGAGGAAACTTCCTTATACGGAACCTCTGTTTTGCGTGTGGCAAGACTTGTACACATGAAAAAACACTCCAAATCTCCAACAAATATTCCACTCCTAAAACCAACAATATTGCCAAAAAAAGATACCAGTTCCCTATGGTAGCCTGTTGGAGCTAACTTAAGACTTGGAGGTGCATCCAGGATTCTGTATGGTGTATGAGCACTCTAAAATCATATCCTGCTGCCTTACTGCCTGCTGTCTTCCAGGGTCTTTCCTGCTGCCATCTATCAACTTAGACAATAGGGTCCAAACCTATTTCCTCATGGGTCTGACCAGACTGCACCACTACTTCTGAGCCATAGGCCTTTCAAAATCAACAACTAGAGAATTTTAAAGAAATTAAAAGCCACAACTTACGCTGCACTCTTGATTCAATTCTATTGTTGACAGATGGAACTTGCTTTGCAAGAATCTCACCAAATGAGCTTTCAAACCTGCAAAAGTCACATGCATACAGTGCTTTATTATTCAGGGTCCAAAATCCAATGAGAATCAGAACCAATCATACAGATATTATTTGTTGAAGTACAATATTTCCAATCTTACATGATAAATTTGATACTACCTGGTATGAAAATGAATGATACACTGAAAAGGAGCTTATCAATTACCCCCCCCCAAAGCTTTGCAAAAAGGGGCCAACAGTGGCAAACAATGTTTCATTTGCTGTGGGGAGGAAAAGCCTTTTAGACAATGTTGATTGGTGTCAATGTTAACCAATGTGTAAGTGCAAACTTTTGCACACCACAAATCTGTGGCAAGGGTAAATGCCAATGTATTCTTTCCATAAATAAAGCATGTAAAAATGGAAGTCTGGGGACTTACACAAAGAAAAAACTTGTGATTTTGCACACTTAGAAGCTCTCTGCTGCATACCTGAGGTTTGCAAAAGTGTCCTACCCTCCAATTGGGTTGTCATTTACTCATCATATTTGCAATGGGCAATTGAAGTGAAAAATCAAGGAGTTTGTGTACAACAAAATCAAGATTTCTGTTTGTGATATATCTGTGGTGTGACTCTCCCAAATTCCAGAATCACTTGTGAACCATTGTTAATGCAACAATGCCACAATTCTTCAAGTCTAAAACTATTTGAGGAGAGTGCACTGTTTCTCTCTGAGTTTGTTCCACAAGGGGCCAGCACATTATTTAAATATTAAAGATTTTACAGTTCCTAAGAAATTCTTAATGCTAACCATTATTAGTATCAATTCAAAAAGCAGCAATGAGCAAATAACTTTCATGTCAAAAAGAGCCAACAATGTACATGTTCTTTATAAGAAACCATTGTATAAGCAACCTAATACTAGGCAGCCTAAAATTAAGAAACTCTTAGAGCTACAAGGAAAGAGCTAAGAAACTTAAGATAAATAGCACATTGAAATCATTACCCTGTTCAAAGTAACACTGTAACAAAATGAAGTGAATACACGTTTTTTTTAAAAAGAAAATCATTATTTTGCCTGAGCCTCAATTTTCTTAACTTTTCCCGAAATTGAGCCTGAGATTTTCTTAACTTTTTCTTAACCTTTACTGAAATAAACTGGCTAGAGTGGTGTACACTATCGCTAATAATATTGTATATATGAATTTGAATTCCATCTTTAACATTTTGAATGCAATAACAACGAAATACCAATTTTTTGCCTATAAAAACACTTAATTTTGGAAATTGAGCCTTGTGATTTTCTTACTATTTTCTTAAGGTTTTGATGATTTCAGCCTCATTTTCTTATAAACTTTTTTCTTATAAAAAAAACGTGTATGACATTGCTTTAGAATTTAACTTGTACTGACACATTCTAATTGTTATAGGACAAGCTGTTTGCTACACTCACATTCTGCGTATACTTTCACAGCAATTTAGGTCTCTAAATTAAGAAACTTTTAAGATACTTCAGAACTAAAATGCGGCCAAACTTTAAGAAACTTTTAGGACTACGCCATGAGCTATGTTTCTTATCAAAAATGTGTACTCAATAGATTTATCCAGGCATCAAATTATGATTCCTGCTTTCAAACTTAGAAAAGAATATATTAGGAGATAGCTACATCAACATGACTCTCCCTATGGGCTAAATTCTCATTGTTGCCAAATATCAAGCTTAAAGATTGATACTAAAATTCATCTCCTCGATTTCTATCTCATTTCATTTCAACCTTTTAAAGATACCTTCTTGAAAGCAAATTATGTCACAAATAGAATAAAACTTACTTGGTGAGTAACCATGATAACAGTCTTATTCTTGCTTCACAAGGTTCAAACATACTAATTTTCCAACTATCGTCGTCCTCTTCAAGAAAGGGGCAATCAACTTCCTAAAAAACAGTTAATTTGGCTAATGATTTTGTATTCATCACATAAAACATTGAGTTGCAATACAACTAAACTTATGTACAACCAAATTGAGAACATTGAAGCGCGTACCATGCAACACTAAAAATTGAAATTCCCGCACAATTAAAAAGCTTTCCTGTCTGGGTGGAATACAAGTGATGTTGCAGGTATCCATTATGAAGGTACTGGAGCAGGAATACTAGCTACGAAGAAGCTCAGAGTCAGAAAAATGCATAAATTACGCAAGTCAAGTACCTGAAGCATCCACTGGATGTATTCTAGGCGTGACTGTCTGGTATTGCGAGTATCAACTTTTGCCGCCATTTTCCTCCATCAGCATGAATTTAAAATGTCAATGAGTTGAATTGAAGCTCCTTCGCCATACTGCTTTTGAGTAGCTCGGAGAGGGTTTCCAGAAATAGTCTGGGCTCAATTCGGTACCTGGGAGCCAAGCTATGGAATGAACTTCCTAGGGAAATTAGAACTTCATCTTCAAGGTTTATATTTAAAAAAATTACAAAAATACCTACTAGAAATCATTTGAAACTCTTTACGAGCAAACATTTAAAGAATACTATTCTAACCTCTGTTAAGCTTATGCAGATGCAATTTAGAAAAAGAGGCAAGGGGGCTCTCTTCTCGTTAGGTAACCTACTTAAGGTTCTTCCTTAGAATTCAGCTATCCTACATTAGACCTTTTATTAATTATACCTCTTATTTTTGCTTCTTCTAATAATATTGAACTGTAGTATTGTGATTAAGTAAAGTTTGTTTGTTGTTGTTGTTATATGATTATGCCGAATTAGTTAGTTTGTAGTAGTTGAACTTGAATTGAATTAACTTTTAAGAACCACATCCTTTAGAGCAGGCATTCTCAACTAAAATTTGCTAAGTGCTGCTTTGGCAATGTTAGCAACCAGGGAGCAAAGTTACCGATAAACTACTGGGGAAGCAGCCCATCCTCGAGAAGTACTCTCCAGTCCGGAATAGACGTTTCTTGGGGCTTTAGACTTTTTTCCAAACCTCCCCCCCCCATCTATTACCACCGCCTTCTATTACGGACTGGAGGGAAAAAGGGACCAAAACGTATATCAACTCCGACATCCTGAAACAACAAGGCCACGTTTTGTAAAGAAAGGTACCATTTTTTCTGCACCTCAATTGTTTTAATTTTTCCCGAAAGTGAGTCCAAGATTTTTGCAAAGTTTTTCTTACCTTTTACCAAAATAAACTGACTAAAATGGGCTACTCTTTCTTTGTTTATCTTTTATGCTAGAATTTGAATTCCATCTTCAACATTATGAATGTAATAATGACGTAATATCGATTTTTGGTTAGCAAAAACATTTCGAAACTGAGCCTTGTGATTTTCTAAGGATTTTCTTAAGATTTCAGCCTCATTTTCAGCCTCATTAGCCATTTCAGCCTCATTTTCCATTAACTTTTTTCTTATATAAACACTTGTATCTTGATGCAAAACTTTGGGATTCACTTCTTGCAGATTTCCGAATTGCCTCATCAAAGATGGCGTTGAAAGGAAGGCTAAAGATCTACTTATTGAATAACTACATAAATTCTTTCTCCCAAACTTCTACACAAATTGCTCTATGACCATTTTGCAGTTAATTCAAATTAATTTAATGAGATTTAAGGGGAGGGGCTCCTTCCTCAATTAGTTAAGCTATTGAACCAGTTCCTCCTTTGAAGTAATTCCCTGCATACAGTTTTCTTTCCCTTCTGAAGTGCAATTATCTGCTTTCTTGCCTTAGCTTTTGTATTTGTAATTATTGAATTGAATTGTATGTAGCGGAATTTAATATAATCCACTGAACTAAACTGAGCAGTTACCTTCAAGTGTTTCCCCAACTTCAAAAGGAAGGAAAATTTTGTGTCTTAGACTAGGACTTACCCTTGAGAGTGGATTAACGCCACAAAATGCAATTCCTAGAAATAACATCTATTTCATGTAAAGATGACAACAGACAGTGTATAATTGGATCTTTTTTCAAAATCATTCTAAAAAACTCAAACATTCTATGTCACTTGAAAATTCTACATCCATACTCAAATCTACTCATCCAAACAAATTCTATAATAAATCTTAAATCTGATATAGATAGATTTTAGATGTCAACGAAAAACAATAGATTCTAAAGCGTCACATGAAGCCTATGCAATAATTGGAGGAAACACGGTTTGTGTGTGTGGACATGAATAAATATATATATATATATATATATATATATATATATATATATATATATATATATATATATATATATATATATATATAAAGGTGAACAATAGAAAGACGATCTGGAAATTCTTGTAATATACAAAAAGATATATAAAATTTTTTACTGTATCTGTTCACTCTCAACAATTTGAACACTCAGGGGAACAAGCAAGAATGTTAGAGTTATCGAATTTTCGAGAACTCAAGATTTTGAGATAAAAAGCATTTGAGTCATCGAGAGGGCACTGTACATACACATATGCATTTATATATCGACACTTTTATACAGCATTCATCATATTCCATTTGAAATTGAATAGTAAAATCTAAAAACAGATGTGTGACAAGCAAAATCCTAAGAAAGACATTTTACATAAAATGGTGTTAATAAACACATAGACTGCTGTATGCTATATGGTACAGTTTGTTGCAATGATTCTAAAACAAAATTTACACCACACTTACTTCAGATCGAAGCTACTGGGAATAAAGGAGGGCGAGATGACTTTAATGATTGTACATTATAAAACTCTTTTGCTAAATAGCTAAGTTATAATAAGCGTGCTAGAATTTCATCTTGAGGGAAATGTAGTTCCTTAGCTCTCCAATGAATTGCTAGATCCTATGAAGTCCGCTAATCAAAATGGGTAAAAAATAAAGCTAAATTAAGCAAAATGTGAAAAAGAGGCCAAAATAAAAATAGAAATTGCAAATAAATGAAAACGAAAGGAGTTATGATGTCGTTCTATAAATCAAGGAGAGAGAAATAGTACATTATCTTTCATTATAACACTCGACATAGAAGCAATTTTCTCTCATCATTGAATATATTGCAGTTACTTGCTTTTTTCTCTCAATTGTGGCATATATTTTATAGGTTATTGTGAGAAATATTTTTTACTTGTTTTGTTGCAATTGACCCTTAGTGAGAGATTTTCTTTAAGCCAAATCATTGCTTCGCAGCCAAACACCTTCTGTATTTTGCTTAGAAAAAGCTAAGTTGGTAGCACTGATTAAAATGGTTCATTAAAAAAATAAATAGTGCAAATACTCCTCGGCTTTCATTGAACGTAAATAAAAAATTGTAGTTTTAAATGGGGAGAAAATCAGCATAAAAATTGTCTCGGCTGGGCGTATCGTGCAACCGCTTTATATCGGCGTTTCTACCAGACAATCAACACTCCGTCCATGAAAAAGCCAATTAGCCCAGTTGTCTGCAGCTACTTGTATTCATGGGATGTATGTACTTCCGAGTGAAAAATTAGGACCATATTTTCGCAACAAAATGATGATAATCCATATCAATAAATTTCCTGTAGAGAATGAGAGAGGGCTGTGACTAGCAATGCATCATGGTACCTATATTCATCATCAAAGGCTACTTTCACCGACAGTCTCATTCAGTAAATGTTCCCCATTGCCATTCAAGCATGCTGACTGGTCTCCAGGAAATCTACGTTGAATTCTGGCTATATACAAAGTCTCGATGCCTTTAACAATCAATGGCTCTGACAGATAAAAGCCAATTGTAACTCCAAGTATCGTGGAAATGAGAATAATGTAGTTATACGTCATCACCAAGAGCATTAGCATGTAACCAAAACAGACCTGCACGATGTAAAGCAATGTAGCCACTATGTGCATTACCAATCTGTGACAAAAAGAGGATTATAAGCGTGAAAAGAATCAACTAGAGAGATATATAGGTTTATTTTCTTGCAGTAGAATACCCAAGCAGTAAATGGGGGTCCAGATCCACATTTCATTAGGCTGTGGTCCTTGAGGTTTTTCCAAAAAGTTGCTAAGCTAATGGTGGCAAGCAGGTTGCTTTGCTCTGCGAAATAGTATGGAAAGTAGTAAATATCAGAGAATGCTTTTCTACGTAAAGGGGGCTTCCTCGCAGTTACGCTAGTTGGAAAAGCATGGCCTAAAACGCTATTCAAAGTCCCCCCCCTCCAGACGCCTCGTTACTAGAGACCTATACATACCTTTGTTTCTTTTTATTACTAAGCTACAATAATACAAGTACACCACCTTGTGTTACACTACAACATCCTATTCTGTTCTGCTGCAATTTTGAAAAAGAACGAGTCCTTGTGGCCGATAAGCTTGGGGAAAAGTAGGACTGCTAGCAATATTCAAGAGCAATTTTTACATCCAACAAAATCTGCTTTTGACATCATCCCGAGGATACACTCCTACTACACGAAAACCTGATTTTTTGCTGATCCTCAAAATTCTTAACTTTTTTGTTATGAGCTTAGATTTATTCTTAAACTCTTCTTATATACCACAGTTATAACTTCACCTAAAAATCGAAGGAATGTATTCAAATCTCTGCTGATGTATTACTTCATCAAAAAGCAAAATAAAAGTGGAGCAGAAACATAAATACTGTATTGATTATGCAGAAGTATATCGAAAAGTAGTATTATGATTGCAATATACCAAAATTCCAAATCTTGATGAAGCTTAAGAGTCCTCCATTATTCTAAATTAATCTTAGATTTCAGCAACTCTTAGCTTAAGGCCCAAAATACACGGCACCTTTTTTTAATCACCATAAAAAATTAACTAAAAAAAAATTTACAGAATACAGCTTAATACAATTAAGTTGCCAATTATATTCTGCTCGTGTGTCAGACTCTTGCTTACGTTGCTTAATTTCATGGTGAACATTTGTTGACTACCATCCAGGCCACAGCTTACCACAAAGCCTATCGTTTTGCATTGAAACTGTCACAGCAAGGCTTTGCAAGCTTTGAGATGGTTACTTGCATATTTATGGAGTCTTCTAGTGAAATCGTGTCAAATTCTGCACAAATGAGTCAAGACTCATTTCTACATAATTCTTGACTCATTATAGAGTTTGAGCACCAATAATTTGGATCAAATTTAAATTGTTCTTTATTCACAAGATACTCCACACAGTCATTTTACAACCAGGCCTGTCAGTTATGGTACAAATTATCAAAATGCTGAGCGTTCACTATTTGCATTTCCAAATTGGATACCATTTCAAGTATGAAACATCTATGCAAAACATTATTCGTTATATTTGCTCGAAAAGATGCACAACTAACTAACGTCCGTCGCTTTCTTTAGAACCTCAAGAGGGTAAATGAAGTACAGAATAATCTCAGTACAGAATAATCTCGGTACAGAATAATCTCGGTACAGAGTAATCTCGGTACAGAATAATCTCGGTCCAGCTCAGGATAGAAATTCGGTCCTTTCGATCTTTAAGCAAAGTCTTGCTCAATTGAAGATCCCAAAAATGACCATATACATGATTCCTCAGACCTTTAATCTATTTCAAAACCGCATTTGCTTAAAAGTGGCTTACATTCGTTATAATAAGTATTGAAGTATAAGGTTACACCATTTTAGAATTCTTCTCCGAAAACCACTATGAAAAGACAAGTCACAACACTAAATTTGCAATTGCGTTTCTTTCTATTCATCAATTTCATAACATTTGACAAGTCTTCGAAATATGACGAAGCAGGCTGTGAATTTCAACGTATCATCAGATAATTGTCGGTCAGTTAATGTCTGGGAAAGTCATTGTCAGGGCGTGGTCGTCAAAAGCAAAGAGACTGTGAAGGAGTAGGCCCTGGCAGGGCGTGCTGAGATAGGATGCGTTGTTGCAGCACCGTCCAATTTTTGGAAAATCTCTCAAAACTTTTAGCAACTGTCAAAAACATTTTCATCTTCTATCTGCAAAATCTTACCTTTATTCATTTTCTGAGTTGGAAAAATTCACTCAAGACCGAGCGCGGCAATGAATATCATTTTTCCCGCCTCCAAAACAGTCACCTGGAATTTGGAATCGATACTCCGACAGACACAACCACAAAAAATTGAATCCATTTCATCTAGCGAAAGTTCTTACAGTTCACTCTTTTTTTAAAACATAATTCATAAGAACATCAAGGCTCAGAATCGCTGAAATTCAAGAATAATGTAAGGTTTAAGCTTCATCAAGACTCAGAATTTGTGCGTATTCGCGTCATAATACTGCCCTTAGATTAACTTCTGGATTACCGCTACAATATTTGCTATTCTGTTCCACTTTTGCTTTACTTTACGATGAAGTACGACATCAATAAAGATTTGACCATTTTTTTTGATTTTCATGTGAAGTTACACCTTTGGCACAAAAAATTGTAATCTTAATTTTAATCTTAAATAACATTTTAAATAATATATTCAATCTTGAAGAATAATATTAAATTTAAGAATAACCTTAGTCCCAAAACCTGAAATACTTAACATCATATGTACTTCAGACCTGAAAGACTTAACATCATATGTCTTTCAGTCCTGAAAGACTTAACATCATATGTCTTTCAGTCCTGAAAGACTTAACATCATATGTCTTTCAGTCCTGAAAGACTCAAAGGCGGGTGTATTAATTAATTATGAAAGTTTACTTGGTGTTATTGAATTTCTTTCATTTCTTTTTCTTTTCGTTTTTGTAAATTGTATTCACAGTTTGTAAGTCCCATCTGCAGTGGGAGCTAGGTAACTTCGTGTCTTTTTCTGTTATGGACGGGACCTGTAATGTGTCTTAGTTGTAGTTTAACTTTTTTTCGTGATAGAAAAAAAGACTTAACAGTACTGAGGCCCAGTAATAAATTAGGGATTCTTATAAAAAAGAGTGTTTATGAAGTATGGAACATCTTTCTTAACTCTTATACAGATAACAATGGTTTGACCTAAAGTCGATTCTGAGGATGTGTTCAAAGACGGGTGAATTACTTTGGCCAATTATTGCAATTACACATACCTTTTACGCAAAACCGCATCCTTTTCTTGTTGTGATCTGATTGGACGGCGTTCAGGCATTCGCGTTTTGAACATGAAAACCTTCTGCAGCCCACGCAAGCATTCATATAGAGCAGCCAATGTAAATATAACCACTAAATAGAATGACAGTTCTGCAAAACAGAATTAACTTGCATAAACAGACAAGTACATAAATCTTCAAACAATACGAGTTTTGTAAAATAGAAATTGTTTTCGTCTTACTAGGCCTTATTTATATACAGTAAGTATTTGTACATGAGCGAGGTAGCATAGTGGTTAGGGCGCATGCCTCCCATGCGGAAGGTCTACGGTGCGAGCCCGACTCGATGCCCTGACTGAACGCTCGCTCAATGTTCACCCTGCAGCAAGTGGGTACCCAGCGGGAAAACTGGGGAGATAAAGGCGGCGAGGAAAGGAACTGGCCACCCTACCTCACATGCCGATGGCTCAGCATAAGTGTCCTCTCTAACAGGCACTCTCCTACGTACGAAAGTATACGGGACTACCTTTACTTCTACTTTTATGTATTTGTACCATATACTAATTTGAGCATAAAGTTACTTCAGTCACCATAATGAGCTACAATATACCAAAAAAACTATCTCGTCTGGATTTAGATCCACAACCTATACCCTCTATGTTGAAGCTACTTGCTGTTACTGAAGTTGCTCTACTTGCTCTTTGATTGTTAAAGGATTATAGTTGAATGCATAGTTCTAAGGGCATTTCAATAATTCCTTCAAAAAAAATACGTAACAAACAAAGAGGCATAGAACGGGTAATGTCAATATACTGATGAAAACTGCAAAGGTGAGATTGCTTCGTTTTCTATGCTGCAAATAGCTGAGCTAGTAGGTTCTCTAAAGTTTTTCGGTGGAGTATGATGTACATTAATGGGTGTTGTTAAAAAATTAGTAATATCAGCCAGTTCTTCATACCTTTCGTGTCGTTTACACTCCAGCCTTTGAAAAGTAGCGTGAGTTTCTGGCCTATGTGAAAGTACATCATCTAAAACGATAAAATGGAACACTTTGATCCGATAATGAGTAAGCTTCAATTTAAAAAGAGTGTTTTGTGTACACAAAGATTACGGTATTTAAGACCGTAGCAACTAAACGCAACGAAATACCTCATGACCTGCCAAGGAAGACTGCAAAACTCAACGAGGCAGCGAAATCAATATTGGTAGCTAGCCCTAATTAGATAATATTACTACTGCTAATAAAATTAACTATTTGAGGGGTTGACAAAGGACTATGTTTAGTGAAGATATGTTGAA
The DNA here is from genome assembly GCA_018155075.1 of Cassiopea andromeda. Classification (NCBI taxonomy): domain Eukaryota; kingdom Metazoa; phylum Cnidaria; class Scyphozoa; order Rhizostomeae; family Cassiopeidae; genus Cassiopea; species Cassiopea andromeda. Next base: position 205,217 of record WIPJ01002510.1, on the reverse strand, counting down.
GGGAAAATTCAATATTTCTTTTATTGCAAACGACAATACCAAGTAAAAGCAATCAGCCTACCATGAACTAATACCGACTCCCCCGTACTCAGTGCTACTGCAAGCAGAGCATTGAGCTTTAAAGCATAGTGTTATTGCAAGCAGAGCTTTTAATTTTATACATACATATACGCCTTACTACCACACACTACATGAAAAAAGAGAACAAATCACAAAAACGATACCGCAGGGAGTATGCTCTGTCATAACAACTCTGCGGCCTACATATAAGGAATCATTCACGCTCTACTCAAAAAGGGGAGGGAGGACATTTGATTTTACTGCTATAGGCATTGCAAAGCCCACATAGGGGGGCACGCCAACAGAGCAAAACGTCATAGGGAAAAATGACACGCTACATTCTTTTTCTAAAGAATACCTCACTTATTGCCGAGCCTCAATTTTGCAAAATGCTTCTGATTTTGAGCCTAGAATTCATAGTGTATAGCATTTCATAAAAATGTCGTTAAGCAATAATGCTGGTGTGTTGAAGGAGTATCAATTCCAATAAGAAGGATTGTACTATATACAATTTTTACGTAAATAGTTTTGATAATGTATACCAACTCTTTTCTTGCCGCAGCAACAAAACTATTTTCACGAGCCTAGAATTATCCTTAAATTTTTCTTAAATACCAAAGGTGTAACTTCATCTAAAACTTCAAGGAATACATTCCATCTTTGTTGATGTTTTACTACATCATAAAACTATGCAAGAGTTTACATTATACATCGATAATGCAAACGCACAACTGAAAGTAGTATTATAATGCAGAACCACGTGGCTAAGGTACAAAAAATTCCTATGTTTTGATGAAGCCTGAGCCTCACATTATTGTTAAATTATACTTAAATTTCAGCAATTTTGAGCCTCAATACTCTTATAAATATTATTCTTGTAGAAAAGAGTGTACCCATAAACCAGAGTCAGAGCATCCTGAGGTAAAATACGTACTTTGCAAATTCAGAGAACATTCAGACCTGATAAATGAAAAGATGGAGGGATCGAACTAAAATCATCTGTTACTTTTCTACCCTTTCTGGCACTATCGATAAATAGCTGTATTTAAAAGTTCGGATATTTCGCATCGTCACAGCTACGTGGTTCGGCATTATTGCCCTATTTCAATCACATCGCAAGGCCTATTGTCGGTTGGATAATTCACAATTGAACACGTCTTTCCGTCTATATCAAGTTCAAACATGAATTGTGTCAGAAAATCTCCAAGCAAAGTTGCAGTGAATGTTATAAACACATGCACCTATACTTTGGAGTATGGAACTGATTCAAATGCTGCCAATTCTTCAGTGACTCTGACCCAGTGGTGCAAAGACCCCCTAGCTGTTACTTGAAGAAGGCGCAGCCCACCACTTTGCAAATTTGTTTGGAAATAAGAGCATAGAAGAGTCATTAGTCTATTGGGATAGGCTATTTTAGATTTAAAAAGCTGCCGAGAAATTGCCAGTTCTCATGATATAAAGTATCAATAATATGTTATTTGCTGAATGACATTGTCGTTTTCTTCTATCACTGTGTGGATTAACTTCAAAGCTTCTTATAAAGATACAGACATGAAAAGAGCCCCTAGCTATCATCAGAGCCCCTTAGCTATCAACAGAGTCCCCTAGCTATCATCAGAGCCCCGTAGCTATCAACAAAGCCCCCTAGCTATCATCAGAGCCCCCTAGCTAT
>WIPJ01002510.1:185771-201782 GCA_018155075.1 Cassiopea andromeda | reverse complement strand
TCAACAGAGCCCCCTAGCTCTCATCAGAGCCCCCTAGCTATCGATTTACTTCTACACCACTGCTCTGACCTAAGCTGGCCGTTCATAAACGTGCAGACCCATTCCAGACAGCTCTAGTTACATGTTCTATCAAGGAGTGCCAGCAAAAAGGAAATAAAATAAAATTACGGAAAGCTAATTGCAAAGACTAGAGATAAAACAGTAGAAGTGCCTACAAGTCAAATTAATGGATGAGAATGAAGTATGAGTTGGAATTTCACCGTGAGATTCGCACGATTGATAAGACTCATGAGAAATAGCTAGTATCCTACTGAGTACGTATGAGTCAAAAGGAGGCTAGACTGGTTTCTTGAATTATTGAAAGACCTAATATCTATGGGAACAAATGATTATAGAATTCATTATTAAGCATTACAATTGTGAGCAAGAGCGTGCAATGCTTAAATGAAGGGTGTGGCTGTTAGATTTTATTAGCTAATTCTACCAGCTAACAAAAACTATTTTCAATACATTCTTGATTCTAACAAGATCTGTGATTTCATCGACTTTCTTTGGAAAGATGAGAGTGTTACACACAAGCCCCCCTTCGCCGTATGGCACGCTTCTGACTGTGTGCTCTATATTGCTTGCAAAGTGTGACGAGTGGAGCCAAGTCAGTCACAAAAACACAGCAAGCAAGGACTTGGAATCTGTAACTAAAACATGGTTCACATATAGCCGTAATAGCCAGAGACTTCCGCAGGTACATGTGCAGCAGGCTGCCTCAGGCGATATGTTCTTTTGCCGGTAACCATACCGGTAGCCAAGCACTCATTATTGAATCTTCGTTGTAGTTGTTGCTTTCAGTTTTTTGCGTGCGGAAAGCAGAAGCACGACAGAAATATGGCGTCAGCTCTAACAGGCGACCCCTTGGTAGAGCAGCAATTTTATTCTTTTTACATTCCTTTCTCAGTTATTGTTACTACATATTCTTTTTTCTTTTCTAATCCTACTGAAAGGATGTACGTGTTAAAATATCAATTGAAATTAAAAATGAAAAAGGCAACTTCTGTTAACAAGTATGGATTTGCACTTTGGGGTGTGCACCAAATCAACTTCAAGTGTATATCAAACTTCAGGAAATGGTGCAATGATTACGAATAAAGAATAAAAGTCTGGCTACCACTTAGTAGTTTACTCCATATTTTGCCTGATATGTCCCTGTAACTTGTGACGCTCTTTTCACATCATCCTCTAACTGAGTGACTGTAGATGCGACTGCTTGGCGCATGGCACGCTATTTGAAGCTTGCGTCGAGCATATCGGGGGAAGATATGGGGTAAACTACTAAATGGTAAGGGTAGCCAAGCTTTGATTCTTTATTCGTAATCAGTGCACCATTTCGTGAAGCTTGATATATAATTTATGTTAATTGGTGAACACCCCAAAGTGCAAATCCGCTCTAACAACTCACTGTGGATTAATGCTGACCTACTACGCATTTGTAAAGTTAACCTCACAAAAGTTGGCAAGAAGAAAAATGTGGGTTCGCAAAATGTTTCAGCAAAGTACACGACATGATTGCCTATTGTAACTTACATGGTAGTACTGGATACATTTAATCAAAGTTTCGTATTAACATGGCTTTTTATTTCAATTTCTTCTTCCCTAGCAGCTGCTACAGCCATCTTACTTTTAAGGAGCATACGAAAGATGAGACGACGAGACCGTTAAATTGTTAAGTATTTACTGGTCAACCATTTTCACATGACGGTTTGCATACAATAGATGCTGCAGGCAACCGCAGGCAACCGCAGGCACGATGTTCACATTAGATTTTTGCCTTACCAGCCGGGAAAGCTCAACTTTCTTCACGGTACAGCAGGCTGCCGAGAACAAAGTGTTCTCGTAAGGAATAAACTGCTTGCGGCACACCGTAGCAGCAGTGTTGGCTGCAGTTGCCGGCAATTACGGCTATATGTGAACCAGGGTTAACTTGGGCTGGTATGCGGTCCAAAAGTTAGATCTCAGAACAGGTCAGGAAGGAATTGAGAATAAGCACCCCATTACCGAGGCAGATCTGACCAACTTAACGTTGTAACTTCTCAAGGTCAGGACTGGCGGCAAGACACGCGGCCGCATGTTATAATGTGACCGCACAACTTAACCTTTTAACTTCTCAAAGTTAAGATTGGCGGCAAGACACGCGGCGGGCGTGTGTTTTACTGTGAGGCCGCATGTTTTGATCGATAGCAACAGTTTGGCGTCGAGTCTTGCAGTGCACGTACGCTAATTCAGTGCTAGCACTTCTGAAGGTCGTCTGGAATGAATAATCTTGTGAATTATTGTCATTCAATATCGCCAACATCTAAGGATGGGAATATGCATGCTGCTGAAAAAACATCACGGAGTTGATGTATCAGAACCAAGACTTGAAATATATTTGCCAGAAAAATGAAACTACACGATTTACTCAGGGAGGTGGTTTCAAAGGAGCTTGACACAGCGCAAATAAAGGTAGGCCACAGAGCAGAGCATCTTCTAACATTGCTACTAGTGAGCTATCTTCCTTGCCTAGTATTGAAGCAAGGTTCAAGGTTTTCGGCTCAGTAGTTTGGATCTTTTCTTACATGCAGTTACCCAACTCTCCTGGCGTTGGCATAAACGCATGCGACAGCAAAAGAGAGAAGTCGGCGTAGCTTTTCAATTTTCGTTTTAAATCTTCAAAATTAGATGAATCCAGGTTGAGGGTTCAGTTTTTCCTTCTCAGGATTTCGATCAAATATGAAACAAATACAATATATTCTGTAAAAAGACATTTTCCAGCGTTTTTGAAGGGTGGTAACTCAAAAAAATTTTCTGGGTACTCCATTTTCATGCACATTCAAATGCGGAAAAACAATTTTGCCACAGAATTGTTTACGTGCGTTCAGCTTCTATATTTCATTTCATTGTAAAATTCTCTTCTCCACCCCAGTTTACCTGTCTACAAGCCTGTGCTTAGGGAATCAAGAGGCATGCAGATCGATCCTGGCTGTAAACGACATGGAGCCCTTACATGGGCTTGGCCCAATAGTCAAATTTTCTCATACATTCATATATAGTCTGTTGGTGCTACAGAACTTTACCACAGCACGAAAAAGCGGCAACATTCTTTTCACATACTGAAAGCTTTTTTCGTCCGACACTCATCAGAGTATGAAAACGTCGGGTAGTGACCTAAAGATTAACCGAAATATACATCCAGATGCAGTTAATGTGATAGGATGCGTCTGATCGTCTTTTCATTTAAGCGTTTTGGGATCTGTTTACATCAAGACTCAAAACCCGGTCTTGTGTAGACAAAAAGAGTTTGTTTTCTCATTGGAACTCTTCAAGTAAACAATGTTAATAGGTCCCAATTGGTCACACTTGGGGCCAATTAGACGCATCCTATCACATGTAACCGCATCTGGATATATATTTCGGTTAACCTTTATGTCACTATCCGACTTTCTCATACTCTGATAAGTTTCGGAAGAAAAAAGCTTTCAGTATGTGAAAAGAATTTTGCCCCTTTTTTGTGCTGTGATATATTCATGTATAATCACTCATATTCATATTTCATAGTTTATACATGGAAGCCCTCAGTCAATAACAAGGCCTAATTTGCAAGGGGCCATTTTAAAAAAGGATAAGAACAAACAATTTACAGTAAAAGTAGCTAAATATTAACAACATTTAGAATAAAAAAGTAGACATTCAAAGAGATCTAAATCAACTGATAACTCTGTTGATATTATTGTACTTGCCCGGTACAGATAAGCGAAATTATAAAGCTAAAGCATGGAACAAAGCTTTTGAACGCTAATAATCAAAACACGCTCCCGCACATTAAAATGTGCGGCCGCGTATCTTGCCGCCAGTCTTGACCGTGAGAAGTTACAACGAAAAGTAGGCCAAATCTGCCACGGTACCCCCTAAGCAATTGCCCATCTTCATCAAAGCTACCATACATTATAAATATCCAAAAGTAAATTCAAGTCACAAACTTTGCATTACAGTTTCTACTGAGAAATCTACGCCCTTGTGTACTTGAATGGGACAAGCAAGATTTCTTTGTTTGAATTTTAACTCATCAATTTCTAACTTTTGTCTGTTTTTCTATAAACTATAAACTTTTGTCTGTTTTTCTCAACACTCTACGGTTATCAAAGTACCATGTTTTGAAACTCGAGTTGCATACTTTAAATCAACGATATATTCTTGGTAGTCTGGAAATTCTATATATCCTAAGCCGCACACTATACCAAACTGCTTAAGTCAATCCTACTGAATTTTTGTGGTTAACTATTTGCCATGAACGACTTGATGTATGTTTTAGGGCAAGAGCTACGATTTAGAAGTATGACTAAATCTTGACCATAGATGTCTAGAAAAGAAAGTTGAACTTCTTACCGTGGATTCATATGTCTTTGGAACTGCTTGTACATCTGGCTAATTCGCTGTACAGCGAAACAAAGAAGGAAGTAATCAAAGAATGCCTCTATCTGAAACCAAACCTCAGCAGTGTAGTAAGTGCTTGGAGGCGTGTTCTAACATTTCTCAACTAGAGCCTAATCTTTCATGTGAAATTGCCAAGCTCTATTTCATGCGTTATGCCGTATCATATCACCCAAACTTTTGTCCGCTTGTGTTTCAATTGTAAACACAGTTTGTTAGTAGCACCGTTCCGTGCCGGCTGAAGTTCTTGAAAATTTGCACTCGCAATTCTTCTAGTTTGATGGTACTGGTAGATTATAGCCACTTCCCCCCTGAACGCCCTCCAAGAAGATTTCTAGATACATGATTACATACTGCTGGTAGATATTTATTACCAGACTTGACCTAAAAATAGTTTTGAGATTCTGGGGATCCAACAAAAATCTATCCTACAGCTTTCAATCCAGCTACAAAGTGAAAAAGCATATACTAATCTAATAATTACCATGCAAATAACATAAACTTAATAATCACTGTGATTGATGTACGAAAAAAACACTCCACGTTTGTATCTTTGTATGGCGGTAAAGTGACGCCATCATTTACAAACGCATGGGCCAAACTAGAGTACGTTAATAATGGACACTACGAACCTGTTAAGCTACGTTTTCCTGTATCTAACGTCGAAATGAGCACCAATGGTAATTAGTTATAGCTTGATAAAGTGACTTTACTCTGCATACACGCTACAGCCTGCTCATGCCTTCAAAAGAACTGCTTGAAAACGAATGACAAGCGTCTACTTTCATTGTCACTGTACAATGCGGTTACAATGTATTTAACTAACTCCAAAAGTTATAGGGTAATCCAATAGTACTGAATACGTAATTTGTAGCCAATGAAGATTTTCAATATAGAATCAGCATAGAATTAGAGCTTGGCTCCTTGATTGCATCATCATCAGAGCTGGGCTCCTCAGAAGTGAAGATTTTGCGTTTTGCTATTTCTTTTAAAAGCTTTTCTTCATATAATATAAGCTGTATCAGAACTGTGCAACAAGTAATAAAGATGGAAGTGCTTAAAATTACCAACTCATGATCATAGCCTTGGGGGCTCGAGTTACCTCTGGGCAGTGCTACGGGGGGCTGTATCCCCCCTGAAAATTTGTGAGAAAGAACACTTTCTGGTGGTCCAAATCACAGAAACCCAAGAACTGACGTGATAATGATACTACATTGACACTTATGTTATACATCTATATATCTTATCTGTTTGTTTGGATAGTTTTTCTATGGCTATCTTCATTAAATATATGCTATGTAATATATAACTGCAAAGTGTATTTATGGTAGGCACTTTCCTACATTGAGCCCCTTCTGAGAAAATCAAATCTCGGTGCCTAGCTCATGAACAAAGTACCTAACATTGCCAACCAAGAAAAATTTTTCCTTAGATATATATATATATATATATATATATATATATATATATATATATATATATATATATATATATATATATATATATATATATATATATATATATATATATATATATATATATATATATATATATAATGTAACTCTGCATCTTTCTAAAAACGCACTACAAAGTTGGGTTATAGAAACCCCTACAGGTATGAGGTCACTTGAACAACCAAGAGAAAAACGGCAACTCTTGTATCAAAATTGATCGGCGACTTTTACAACAGTGCATTTTTAGGGTATGGTGGAAATGAATGATACAACAGAGCTTACTAACGATATTAAATTGGGTGGTGACACGAGTTCAAAAGTTCTTCAACCAAATCAAATCTGAAAACTTTTCAACTTTGCACTTGTACACTCTTTTTTTATAAGATTACCTAACCTTTTGTTGAGCCTCAGTGTTCTTAATTTTCCTGATTGTGAGCCTATGGTTTTTATTACATTTTTCTTCAATATCAAAGGTGTAACTTTGCCTAAAAATTCCAGGAGCATATTCCAATCTTTGTAGATGCTTTACTATATCATAAAACTAAGTAAGAGTTAATATTTTGCATCGACAATGCAAAAGTATATCTGAAAGCAGCATTATTAGTAGGATACAAACAATGTTGTCTTGGTGAAGCTTGAGCCTGGAATTACCGTAAATTACCGATCAAGCGTCTTGGGCGCTTATGTAAAAACAACAATTTTTGGGTGGGCGCTTATTCAGACTTGGGCGCTTGTGAGAGTTATTTTTCCCAAACTGGGCGCTTATTCAAGCATGGACGCTTATTCGAGTCCTGGTGGTTTAATCGGTAATTTACGGTATTGCTAAATTTCAGTGGTTTTGAGCCTCAATATTCTTATAAACTCTTTCTTAGAAAGAGTGCATTACAAGAAACCAGGAAAATTGGTATTTTAAATCCCATAACATTTAATATATGGTGATAACCTGTCAGATCATTTACAAATATACTCCAACTTCAACATTCCGAAAAGTATTGTACACAAACCAAGAGAGAAAATATCGGAAAGTGCTAAAAATTTGAGAGAAGAGAAACATTGTCGTTCTGAGCTCTTGAGTCAAATAAACACGTACCTTGAGCCACGTGGCTATGAAATGCCTCTTCAATAATTCAAGCAGCTTGTTTTATCTGTACAGCTGCAACAATTGGAAGTTGTCTCACGAGGGAAAACTGCCAGTGATTAAATGAATGGGCTTGGTGAATTGGAGATCGCATGTGGCTAGCATGACAATTCAGCAGATTATCAATCTAAAAACAAAGTATTCTAGAACATATAGGATTGTTCTATCACTCGGTCAGTTCATCAATATGCAAATGAGGCTAAAAGTAGGATAGAAGCTTCGAGGGAAATCCTCAGACAAAAGAACTGGCGATTCTGTGACTAGGGCGGACCAAGTACGGTCATCTGCGCACGTAAAAGACATACTCTTGGGCAGGCTTTTGCAGTGCTGGGTAGTGCTTGTCAAAAAAGAAGGAGAATCCTTTTTGCAGCTACGAATGGCAAGGTGTCTGCCAAATAAGGGAAGTGAAGTCGTTCTCCCTGATTTTTCCCTGATTTCTAAAGCAAGCCTTCGCCGATTTGACCAATGTGTGCTCTATTCCCCGTACGTTTCCCTAATTGTCTCCAGGATTAGCCAAATTCCTTTATTTTTCCCTAATAATTTTAAGTACGACCCATTTCTCTAGCTTTTCCCTGATTCAGACCTGTCAACTCTCCCGGCTTTGACTACATGTCAAAATAAATTTTTCTCACGGTTTTAAAGACGTCATCTGGCAGAAATCAATGAATCCCTAGCAGCTATTTCATACCAGACTGCGTTCTAGACCTACTATTTCTATGCTCTAGACCCTTTTGCACCAGATCTGTGGAGAGCACGTACCTTTATAGAAGAAACTCGCCAATTGTATTTTGGTGAGCTTTGGCGAGTTTTATTTTTTCTAGAAATCTTTTGGCTAAAATACATGGCGAGCACAAATCCCAGAATGTATACTTGATTTCATAGGTTTTCTGACATCAAGTTATATTTCTGTGCGATTTATTTAAAATATTTTCCAAGCTGTAGTTGTGATATAATTGTCACATAGACTTTCCACATAACAAAAAGTTCTTTTCAGTGCTTACTGAATAACAAAAATCCGATGGAAACTATTTTGAAGAGACTCCTCATGATCATTTTTGCCATAAACTGCTTGCCGAGCACAAGATTTTATCAAGCATATTTATTCCCAAAACAAATTTCTGTGATATTCCGGTTTTTGACCAAATCTCCCCGTTTTTTTATCGGAATATGCAGAATCTCCAGGTTTTGAAACTGTTACGTTGACAGGTCTGCTGATTTTTTTTCTATACATTTCTTTATAAGAATGACAAGAGACTGCATTATGTATACTTTGACCTGTTGCTAAATAAACAAATCTAGTTTCTGAATAAAGTCAAGCTTTCTTTTGGTAAACCTGTCCTTCCTCTGAAAGCTGCGGGGGCAAATCTTACTAGAAATTTTGAAAACTTGGTGAGACGGGTGCCTGCATCTTTCGCTTACTACGTCTATGAAATGGGAGATGAGAATTCACTGAAGTGGCAATACACGACAGGCAATATGATGAAGGCAAGGATTTCATGCTAACTAAGACAGGGAATAAATTTAGCATTCAACTGCTGGTTTAGCATATTTGAAACCACCTACTCGTGTTTATATGAAAAACGTAATATAAAATGAAAAATATACTTTTGCGAGAAACAAACTTGTCTTCTGTTTTCACATGGTCTACATGACAACAATGAATTCGAAAGAAAGTCGAAGAAAATGAATACATACTATCATGCAACTGCCAATTACTGTCTACTAGATGGCCTAATATTACACAACACACAAGATCTACGAATTTTGGAACCATACCTCTGCTGGTGTTCGTCGATGCAAGAATCACCTCACAAGAATCGCCAGACCCTTTCCAGCTACTTCGACAATCATCAAGAAATCACAATGCTCTAATGAACAATTCCATAAACTTGACGCTTTTCTTCCTATATCGCAGTATGTGTCCAAACTATCAAGCCATGTGTAAACATGTTTCTTCTACACAACAAAGACCACCACTTGATACTTGTTGTCGCCCTGTGATCGATCTTCTTGATCGGCATGGTGTTGTTGCTACACAACTGGTGCTTTTGAATTCGCAGCAAGGCAGTATTGAAAATAGGTGCGGTGTTCCAACCAAACCAGCGAATAACAAAAATAGGAAGGGAACTAGAGACAAAAATATCATGTATTTAAGAGGAAATGAAAAATAGCTTCAATTTTTTGCTTGGATACTGACGTTAATGAGCGTTCTAGTAGCCAAAAACAAGGCAAGTTCTTCAAATTTCGAACTATGAGGCCAACCATAGTTAACATCATGTTTTTTGGAATTCTTTAACTAAGTTTTCTCAAGAATTATCGATGTCATATTTAGAATTCATTGTCAAATGTTCTGTATAAAGGTAGATAACGTGTTCCTCCACTCTGTTTATCATGATTATTTTTGCCGTTTGCAACTTGCATATGGAATCTAATTTCCCAGTGCCTCACTATTCCGAATACTGATTGTCAACTGGAACATTTGAATGCTATGAGATTTTAAAACAATTTGCCCCAAATAATCTTCATGATTTTCCAACTGACTGTTGCGCAATACGACGGAATGTTTCACACTTATTGATTTCCAACAGGTACCGGAATAGAAAACATGGATTTAAGCTACGAATTAAGTTGCTACATTCTTTCGGGATTACCTGCAAAAGATCAATGGTTTCTCGTGATTTTCTTTGGCATAGGCTGTGATACAGCCTCTACAAAATAAAATACATGTTTTTTTTAAAAAGAATGATTTTTTGGCCCAGTACTGACACTTTCTTAAACTTTTTCACAATTCCAGTTTTAAAATTTTCTTAGCAACCATTTTTGAGTTCCAATGCTTTGCGTATGCACATTAATGGAAAGTGAAAAAGCTCCATGTATACTTAAAATGATGAGAAATCTTGATTAATGACATTACAGAATTCGAACTGTTTAGAGGATAGCCAACATCACATACATGGCATTTTGTACACAGACAAATCGAATTATAAATAGATAAACACTAAAACACTGCTGAAGTCTCAAAAATTCAGTACTGAACTTTCTTAACTTTTTGAGCAGCTGAGTATTACTTTCTTAAACCACTTTCTTATAAAAAAAACGTGTACTTGCTGCTCACAAAAATGCATGGGCCAGATACCCAAGACAAATGACAAAGTATTTGTCGGGCCTAGGGCAAATGAAAAAACGGGCCCCTTCTGGCATTATTTGTGGCCAGGGCCGCATTTATGTTTGCTGAGGCCCTGGGCATACAGGGCATTGGGGCCCCTTAGAATGAATGAAAGAATGTTGGGTTTCTTCCTACGTTTTTCAAAGTTTGCTTGGGGGCCCCCTAAATGTAGAAATTCTAGAGTGGCCCTGGGCACGTGCCAAGTGTGTCCAATGGTAAATGCACCGATGTCTGTGATGATGATCTCATTAAAATTGCAAGCCAAAAATTCAGAAAATTGAAGGCCCAAGAAAGAAGAGTTGTCGTAATTATTTTCTAAGGCATTTCGTGAAAACAACATCAATGTATTTGAAAAATTCATAGCTTTTGGCAAATTTTAGGGGTCCTTTCATGCCTGTGAATATAGAATGCCACCAACCACGAAAGATGCAAGAAACAATTTTGACTTTCCTAACTGTAATATGCGTTTTAAAATGCATAATGAAAAAAATGCTAAAACAGGCCCTATTATGTGCGCCAAGCGCCCCATAAGCGTACCCGGAGAAACAATATAGAGAAGGTGCTCCTTGCAGTCTTTCAACAAGACGTACAGTATCTCACGTTTTCCTGGACAGACGACGTCAGGAAAACATATCCATACATTTCATAGTTTCATTCAAACAATCGTTGATTATTTTGCACAATTCTCACCCTATACAAGTAGCAAAGTAAGCTTATATTGCACTAGCTTGTGCTATATCGCTCGATGAAAAATGCTGACCACAAAGCGGGTGTCAATATGCGATTTAGTTTTTTTTACTCGATTTTACCTCCGTTTCCCCCGATTCCTTGGGGCTTGGAGGGTGCCTCTGAGAAGCGTTAAGTTCTGGTACGCGCATTTGGTACCGGATGCCCTTCCTGACGTCACCAATGGCCTGCGGAGGGCCTCGAACCCAGGGCCACGTTGGTCTGCGTCGAGTTCTTCACCGCTAGGCCACGGCTGCTCTTATTAGTAAGCATTTAGTAAATGAGAGACTTTTTAAAATGAGTTGTAGCTCCAAAAAAGTTACTAGTACTTTGCCATTTACGTTTCTCAACTGTTAATGGATAAATAAAAAAACGGGTGAATGATATCGTAGATTAATTTACCCTTTGATGCCGGTTTTGACTGTAATAGCAAATGTAGTAGGAATTGCTTCGATGGTTACTATACTCTCAGAAAACTTCCATCATACGCTATCATCATCCCAAATAAAATTCATTTCAATTTCCTTTTTTGTACGCCAGTCTGATTGAATGAGAGGGAGTTAGAAGGGTGCTACCTTTGTTTAAAACAGATTTGGCAGAATTCGTACTCTGGGCAAGTCATGAACTTGACTGACCGGCCCCGTGTGAACGCAATGCCAAAGCGACCTTTTTTGCTCGGCTGCTTAATATTTGGCCGCTCAAATATTCGCCCGGCCCCATGAAAACGTAGCCTAATAAGACAAGAGGAAAATCACTGATGTTTTTCGTGCACATTTTCGCAAATCAAAAATCAATCATCCCAGACAAAATATAGGGAATCAAGCAGAATCAAAAAGTATCACTAACATCACAGGAAAGTCACAAAAACTTCACACAACCAAAAATACAATCGAGGAAGTCAAAGAAAAATCGTGTGCCTCAAAAGTCCTTAAAATCAGCTATATTATTCTGAGAAGTGATCCATCCTCTAAATGAGACACCTCAAGCGTCTGAGATAAACAGCACTGTTGAAAGAAGGATAAAGTCGCATGTATGAAATTGAATCGATAAGGATACCAGCCAACTCAAAGATGCTACTTCCATACAACTGAGCTACAGCTATATTATATTTCAAATTACTTCAACTGGGCTACGAATGTATCAGGTGTATGGTAAATTTTAGTCAAGTAGGGCCTACTTGACTTACTTCGTTCGTAAAAATAAATGTTTGACTGATGTTACAACATGCTTGTACTAGGATGTGCAACATAAGTTAGGTATTTCAGAAGTCAATTTTCCATGCTTCTTTCACTGTTCTTCGATTTCACTTCAACTATCCTCCGGCCTCTCCTCATTTCAAGTCGTTTTGCAATCTTCGTATAGAGAAAGTCCAGCAACTCAATAAAAGTAAGAAAACTAGCACCAAGAGAAGCACCAAGGAGTCCTCCTAACTCACCTAGAATGAAATAGACAGAGGCCTCTTAGGAATTTGTAGCCTTACACTACTTAATTCATTTCAGATCACACGCAACTGTAAATATGAAGCAAATAAAATGAAGAAATTCAAAAGAATGTTGGTAGTCTCGTGTCAAGAAATGACGTAGCATATTTTGAGAGATTCATGCCTTTACAATTAAAATAAAAAATGTTTCTAAAAATACGTCTTGTTGCAGCATCAAAATCATAGAGACTTGTATTAGTCTCTATCATTTTATGAGTTGATCCAATCAATTACCCCACCATTCATACTCGAGGGGTACCGGAAAAAATAGCGACGGCTTTATACTTACTGTAAATGTCTCTAAAAGTTCTTGCAGGTGTCTGTTCAACTACGATGTGGCTCATTTGCTGAAAGAAAATATCCAGTTCGATGAGGTTTTTCCTGTCAACAAAAAACATGCAAAAATATTAGACTCTTCGGAAGGAAAAAAATTCCTCCAAAGAACACTTCAAGAAACAAAAGATGATAAGCGTCAAATTACATCCGCAAATGCCGGACAGAAGTGGACATTGAGAAGCATCAGCATCATCTACGTCCGATACTTAGATAGCTTCAATATAATGCATATGGAGCCAGAAGTGCCTAGACAATTTCCGTTGTGGATGGGGTATTTTGCAAAATTTGACCAACTATAACTAAAACAGACAAAATTCAGGGAAACACTATCACCAACTGTATGCTGAATCCAGTGGTGTTGTCCTAAAGCTGTAATGGCCGTGTTGTGGGAAATATGTGGACCATACCTTGGACCACGCTCATTTTTAGATTTATGAAACTAATGCTCATAGATGCAAAAATGGTTTATAGCATAATGTAAACGTAAGTAGAAGGAGAAAGCCAACATAGAATTGCAGCATTCTTCTTCTACTGCTAGGAGCGCACTTCTCATTTTCCCTCCTTTCGCAAATACATAGTTAAGAACTTACACAGCCTAGAGCATGTTCGATGATGGAAGGCTCAACCCCCCAAAATCTCTGATAACTTTAAGAAGAAGGGCTCAGCCCCCCTGAGCCCCCCTCCAGGACACCCCTGGATGAATTTCCTGCATCATGGCCAACTTTCTTGTGGTTTGGTAAACATTAGAGGGGCATCCTTGCTGCAGAATTGTAATCTCAGCTGGACTACAAGTTCTTTTTGATTATAAAATGGTTTAGAAGAAAGTAGTGCACAGCTGCTAAAAATATTAAGAAACTCCAGTACTAATGTCAGTATAGGAGTAAGAGGACTTCAAATTTGGGGGGTTGTAACATTTCTGCCCGAATGAATAAAGCAATCTGTAGAGCAGTCAGAAATGCTGCCCGAATTTCCTATTGTTCTTTCAGGAAAATCTCTTGAATGTAGCAGATTTCTGCCCAACTAGGGGGGCTACAGCTCCCTTGCCACTCCCTCCCTACGCTTATAAATGTCAGTAATTTTTAGACTAATTTAACTTCAGATCTGAAGCTGACCCAATTGAGTGATGCTGTTGGCAAGCATATCAAATTCCATATATGTTTGGCAAATGCTGCCTGATTTCGCCACCACATTGGCAAACAACTTCGGATAAACATTTGTTGCCGGTATGTTACAATTTGGTCAGGCATTCGCCGGCAACAATCTGTTACTCTTACCAAGGGAATGCTCATCTGTGACAGCATTGCTATCAGTACGAAGCTTTTTGCAAATGGACGTCTAGCGGAAGGGCGATCAAAGCTAAAATGATTGAAGTTCACCCTAATGATCCGATGAACAAATGTTTACATTTTGCCCACTTCTTAAAAATTTACAGCAACAAAATGCAAGCTATAAATTTCTTTCTGTCATCCATGATTTTTCAAACAACAAGTGAATTCAACGTGCAACGACAACATCAAGCAACTTGCAACATGCAACATGCAACAAAATCATGGATATATAACATACTACAGCATTATTAAAATCGTTGCTCAACAAAGTTGCCCATTTAAGCCACCTCTATGAACAACAAACATGAAAAATCAGACAACATTAAATTTGATATGTTGATTAATAATTATTGTAAAGTCTGCTTAGAGTACAAAGAATTGGTCCAAGAGAAAGACTATGCTTCTATATCTACAAATATATGCACAACAAATATTCCGTAGTTTCTTACTCTTACTCTAGCGATACTCAAATCGTTTCTCTCTACATTACACGTAGCATCCGTACTTATACACCGGATAAAGCAGATATAGCACTCAAGAGTCTGGGGCTAAGACTAGCGCCCATACCACTTTCCAACAGCAATGTTACCAAATCTGTTTAGGCCTTTAAAAAGAAAATCGATATGAAAATATACCTAATCAAAAGATAATCATCGCAAATTGATAATGCCTCTCCTTCTCCTAGTTGTGTCTGACTATGATCCAGCTCTCACAAGTACTATGCATATGGACCAAAGTGCATTTCCTGTACGTAGGCCTGAAGATCTCCGGCGTGGAGTTGGCATTCCTATAAGCGTGGCGGCGTAGATATGGCCTAAGCTGTACTCTTTGGCGTAGTGGCGTAATAGAATGCAAAATTTCGACGCTCGGTTCTTTTGATTTTTGCACCTCAGGTGTACGCCAACCTTTAACCTTGGCTTACACCTGCCGAGCTACTGGCGTAACTTCCGCTTGAGTTTTACACGGAATACACCCTGGTATATGGGGTGTACTTATAACATCAAGAACTTACAAACGGTCCCATCCTCTAGCTAATCCACCTTTTCGACGCAAAGTCGATGTGTTGCATGGGTCACATGACCCTTAAAATAGCGCGCTATGATTGGT
Organism: Cassiopea andromeda; assembly: GCA_018155075.1. NCBI lineage: Eukaryota > Metazoa > Cnidaria > Scyphozoa > Rhizostomeae > Cassiopeidae > Cassiopea > Cassiopea andromeda. The sequence continues at coordinate 186,586 of WIPJ01002510.1, read as the reverse complement.
CAAGGTCTTATCTTTGTAAATAGAAGGTGGATCTTATCTTTGCGTCGAAAAGGTGGATTACCCAAATTTAAGGCCGGTTTCCACTTAAACAAATGTACCGATGATTTGGCCGATGCGGTCCGCATCAACTTTGAATAGTCAGGGGATTATCGATCGATGAAAAAGTTCAAACCATTTGAACTTCTCAATCAGCTGATTCGGCCGAGGGTTGCCGAGGGGTATCCACATTTGAACCTACTACGCATGCACCAACGTCAGGCCGCCTCGGTCGAATCGATGCATTCGTTTAAGTGGAAACCGGCCTGCACACCATTGCCTGAATAATCAAGCAAGCACGAATTATTAAAAACTACTAAGAAAGTCCGTAAGTACAATAAGAGAAGATACTTGATTGGGTTACCTTATATAGCGGAGTGCTGATTGATTGGAAGATGCAAAACCAGCTTTGACTAGATGATTAGCAACTTCTACAGCATAGACATCAGATGGGAAGTAGGCATAGCTTAGATAAGGCGTGTATTCAACAGCATCACAGGGCTCTGGACACATGCAGTTGCTGCTTTGATTTCTGAAAGAATCTAACAACAAATTTAAATTTCTCTTAAGTCAACTGCATGTGATGGAGCACAAAAATCATTCGGATTTTAAAGAAATCAGCTAGGTACTTACTGAATTAGTGAATGAGTGAGTGGATGAGTGAGTGAGTGAGTGAGTGGATGAGTGAGTGAGTGAGTGAGTGAGTGGATAAGTGAGTGAGTGAGTGAATGAGTGAGTGGATGAGTGAATGAGTGAGTGGATGAGTGAGTAAGTGATTG
>WIPJ01002510.1:157343-185729 GCA_018155075.1 Cassiopea andromeda | reverse complement strand
TGAGTGGATGAGTGAGTAAGTGATTGAGTGAGTGGATGAGTGAATGAGTGAGTGGATGAGTGAATGAGTGAGTGGATGAGTGAGTGAGTGAGTGGATGAGTGAGTGGACGAGTGAGTGGACGAGTGAGTGAGTGAGTGAGTGAGTGAATGAGTGAGCGAGTGAGTGAGTGAGTGAGTGAGTGGATGAGTGAGTGTTGTATTGAAGAGTAGAGGTAGCTAACACTAGACTTACCACGAGCTGGGATGACGCAATTAATGGACTTCTGTAAGTCACAGAGCTCAAACGTTTCAGCTAGAATGCAAAGTGAATTTCAAAGTATAAATATATCTATCAATCTTGAAAAATTCTCATGCTCAAGCCTCCATTGTAGCAAACATTAATGAAAAAGTAAAAGTTCTCTATAGTATCTCTTTGAGGGGAACGCTGGGGGTAAAATTCGTCAAAAACCAGTGTTACGAGCAATGCAAGAAATAGTACTTGAAGCATCGAATCAAAAGGTGTAATGATGGATAAATTTAATCTTCAATTGCTGAATAACATTACGTACCTATTCATTCAACCTTTCAATTTTACATGCCTTCGGTAACAATTGAAATCAACATTTTAGTCCCTTTCTCTCAAAGAAATAGAAGAATTGTTACGTTGGCATCAGCATACCAAAACTAGGTAATTCCGAGGCAATGTTCATCCTATTAATACTACAAACACCTTACAATAATTCTGTAGCAAGGACTTAAGCCTATTTGGATCTTATGATATTTTTGTCGACATAAAGAATTCAGCGCAAAAATTCCAAAATGAAACTCAGGAACTCACTGTTCATGAAAGTGACTGGTGAATGGCATCCACACTTTTGATAAATGTATCTTTCCTCGCACAATCGCAAGCATCCTCTCAAAGAATATCTGTTACCAGTCTCTAATGGCATCTTTCTACATGCTGTTTTGTACGGTGGCTCCAGATTTTTTACCTGTGAATTAGCGTAGTAAGAGAGGTGACAAGCATTGGTTTTAAGTTGCATAGATAAAAGTACTGGCTGTAGCATAGCAATTTTTAGTCGTCATGGCATTTAACTGCTAGTCTAGTAAGTACTCCTCTAGCTATTCGAGTGTTTTTGCCATCATTACAATACCGTAGACAGCTGAACTGGGTTGTGCGGGGGTATGTATGTTGAACCATCCAGTAAAGATTGACAGTGTGAAGCACCTCTGTATACAACACCAGTGAATTATTGGGGGGAAATGTCCCCTTCCCTCACTGTCTACAAGCCTGCAATTTGAGTAATCCATAATTTATTTATTTATACCAATTTATTTATTTACCTATATATATATTTATTTATTTATACTTATATTTTATTTATACCAATTCACTCTATTTACAGCTACAAGGATAATGATTTTTCTCCTTACCTTTCGTTTTGTGAGGGCAACAAATGTGTGTGTGCCTGGTGACAGTGCAAAGCCATAATCAGAAACCAAAGGTAGCTCTTCCTGATCATGAATTAGTATCTTCCATCCAACAGAAAACTCTTGCGTAGGCATTAATATATACTCATCTGACTGTACAACTAGGCGGAGAGCTAAACCAAATCCATTTCCTGGCTGTGAGGCTACAAGAGTGTCACTATCATGGAGACCTTTGGTAAAGTTACCACCAGGGTTAAATGTGTAACACAGTCCGAGGTTTGTTAAAATCGGTTTGAAAAAACTGCTATTGCAAGGGGCTTTTTTGTATGTGCAGTTCATTAGCATGCCACCGTCTTCAAACCGATCCATAGAATGCCCAAAGTACCTGTACATATCACGTATGCTTTTGCCGGAGATTTTCGGGATGGAAACGTTGTCTCTCATTCCCTGGAATTCAACGACCGTTAGCATCCTCGCCAGTGCTAACAACTGAGCGTATTTTGGGTCTCTGCTTGCCTCTTCAAACTTGCTTTTACGAAGAGTATTAAAATTGCAAAGAGTAATGGCTGGAAATTTCACCTGCCGCTCAGAGACCATCGTCACCACAGTGTTCACTTCGAACTCAAAGTATTGCACGACGGTGGAGATGAACGAACTCAGTAAGATGCTGAAAAACGTGACTATCAACAAACCCCACGTCAAACGACGCGTGCGACTGAAACCAGGAGACGTGAAACGAATTCCGTGAACTGATGACTCGTTCGCATACCGATCCCATGTATTCGCCACCATTTTTTCATGACTGTCCATGGCATAATGAAGTCCAAGGCAATTTCAGAAATTGCAGCCAGTACCAACAACTCCATGAATATTAACAGAATACACATTTACTTCTTATTGTTTCACTTTGTATGGAATCTCCTACATCACTAATAAGTGCTTAAATCCAAGTGTAAATTTGCTAACTCGTGTGATTCAAACTTCAAATGCTGAAACTCTTCTGCGCGAATTTTAGATCAACAAATACTTGAAGCTTTCAATCAAATATGGTTTGGATTATTGGAAAAAGCAGGAAGACCTTCCAATAAAACCATCAGAGACATCAAGAAACCTATCAATATTTGATGTAGATGAGAAGGCTATAGTCCTAAGCTCACACTGAAAATTGAATTGAGTTAAAATGGCTGTAATCTCCAAATCCAGCACAGACTTCTCGAGAAAGTATAATTCTAGCTGTCTGCTGAATCAAATAACTTCAGCACTCAGCATCAAAGTACATCAGCATTTTCCATTACAGAGCCATTTCTATGTGAAGTACTCGATATCCAGAAAGAAACATCTGAGGTAAAAGAGCTAGAATGCTAAAGAGTGTATCTGAAACCAAACCCAAAATGTTCCTTTCGTGAAATTTCAGTCTAAGTATTTACAATGCAACTTCACATTCAGCAAAACCCATTTTTAACAGTTACTTTAAAGTTGTGTGAAATATGTGAAATTGTAAAAATTACATCATCCCAAAAAATTTTGCTTCCCGAGACCCCTATATTTTGTTAAATGCTAACTATCAATACTTTAGGATTTGGCTAAGCTAACAGATGAAGTTTCAAAATAGCTTTAAATTTTTTGCTAATTTCTACATTTTCTGGAAAAATATGGTAAAATGTCTCTTGACGTATGTGACAAAACTCATGACGGGTATAATTTTGTAAGCAATCTCAACCAAACACAAAACTGAAAATTTTAAAACACATCAGCGAAGTGTGGTGTTGACTTCCAAAGTTTTGTAGTTTCAGCAACACTCTGCTGATTTCACATAATTCATTGCCTTAGTTTGTTTTGATCACTCCAGGCTGACACTTAATGAGAATGACTACGTAACACCACAATTAAGCAAGTAATGCTGTGTTTGCGGTGTGAACTTAGAAATTACCTGAGTAAACCTCTAAACACACCAAATTGTCTATCCTCCCCCCCCATCATTTAGTTATTCATATTCATAAAGCATTTACTGGAATTTTCAAATCACGCCAGAAATGCAAACGGCGGGAATTGTACTCAACATAACAGCTATCTGGCCTAACCAAACTCTTCATATTCCGAGAGGTCTACGAGAGTGTAATCGGCAGCTTTTCAAACAAGCTTGAACTTCTTTTGCAATGGCAATAAATTTCATGAACACAGCTACAAATATATTCAAGGTATTTTCGACAAGTCATGACTTTCAACCTAACAGCTGATGCTGATAACCAAAACAGAGAAATGCTTTCTGACACCGTTAAACAAAACTTTGCGCACAAAATATGAACCTATCGACGTCACTAAGTCAAAAAATGTTAATGCCTTCAATAAAAAGGTGAAACTCAAGCAGCAACTGACTTTGCAAGACAGCCTACAAAGAGAGTAGTCCTCTACAGCGAAATCAAACTTGGGTTTTAAACCGATGCAATCTCAGTCTCGATCTTCTTTTCTCAACCGCAGCTAACACACAAGAAAGGTCGCAGCAGTCATGACACGATAGAAGTAGTTTTTGATAAATAATTTGAATTCATCTACTACAATGACCGAGCAAATTCAAAATCCATGTCGATGTAAGTTCTTCTATTCATGTATTGAGTGAAATAAAACATTGCTCCACCAGGCATTCAGTTATTCGTTGACGGCCTACAATTAAAAAACATATAGATTTAAAATTTGAATTACTAATTAAAAAGACTGGAATTCTGCCTACATTTCCAAGAGGCTCTGTTAAAAAAACCTAGGGGGTTACTCCCTACTTTTCTATACGGGGCCCATGTCAGGGCTTTTTTGCTGATGCCCAAACGTTGAGTCACAGTTTTGACAAACACCAAATATTGAGACTCAAAATTTCGAGACGCTAAATAATGTCACATATTTTGGACTATCGTAAAATGTAGTTGAATATCACAAGTATATGTCTATTGTATTAAAACTGTAGAATTTGGTTGTCTTTTGCAAGTTCGGTTCAATTCTCAAACTCCAAATATTTAATTTTTCATAAGCTGAAATTCACAGACCCCAAATATGATTTTCTTGTAAAATATCAGAGCCCAACTATTGACACGGGCCTCCCCGTAAAGAAAAGCAGAGAGTAACCCCCCTGGGCAAAAAGAAAGGAATGAAGTAGGAAGTCTGGAAGGCCTCACTAAGGAAACCGTAATTGCGAGCACAGGTCTTAATAGAGATGTGCGTACATATAAAAACAGAATGTAGAAAAAGGTCTGATCTAGATTTAGATTAAAATGCCTGCATAATTTGAAGCGTAGAATTTTCTGCAGGCAGATGAAGTGAACGGTAAGAAGTGGGAGAAAGAATCTGGTTAAGGAAAAGCTGCAGAATGGTACCAACACTTAACAAATAGTTGTAGAATGGTCCTTCAGTTAACAAATAGGTGTAGAATGGTTGAATAGCTATCCTACGCACATTATACATGCTTTCGTTATGTTCCTCAAAATTTTTTCGAAGGTCCAAATCTCTTTGCTCGTCATGAGAGCATTCTTATATTTTTATGTGGGCGTGTAGCAGGAATGTTAAATAGCTGGTTCATATGCCAAAAAGGGATGCAAACTACTACATGAGGATAGCTTTTTGGGAAAAATGTGATTGAAAGACATCCTAGCTACCCGCTCCATTGATCCTGTGTCAGGCAATTTCTGATATGAATTAAGAGCCTACTGCATTGATACATATGCAACACGCATGAATTCTCTCGATTTTACCTCCGTTCCCCCCAATTCCTTGGGGCTTGGAGGGTGCCTCTGAGAGGGCTTTAGTTCTGGCACGAGCATTTAGAACCGGGTGCCCTTCCTGTCTTCAATTAAATAATCTGGATTTACCACCTTTAACGATCAACTGGAATGTCGTCATTAAAATAAATTCAACGAAGAAATGTCTACCATTGTCGTCGTTCTCATTGTTTATTTAAATTCGTAACTCTTATTCACTGCCTCCTCACTGAATGACTAGCATTTGAGTTGACTAGCGAGGCAGGATATATTCAATAGTTTTAAAAGGACTATCAACATTTCCACAAAACCGTATAATATGAATTTCTGTAGTGAATTGACTCGTGAAATGACGAAAACAAAGTTCTCATCCACGAATTAACGACCAAGCAACACGAACAAAATGAGTAGGTTGAAACTGAAATGAAACAGTAACCCAATTAAAAACTGAATGACAGCAGTGAGATTGCAACTGTGATCCAAATATGATTTTCTGATTTTTGTCTACGAACTCTTTATCGAAGTTTTGAAATACGTATTTGTGAAGAGCTTTGTAGAAAAGACAAGAAGGCGCAAACATGTTAGCCCAGCACTTAAAAAGTATCCTGTTTTTTCGCTTCTGAGGATATGTTCTGTGCTACTAGTGTCAATGAAAAGGAATAAATAATGAATGAGATTGAAAAGTTAGTATGTCTACATAATACACTGAAAAGAAGTCGTAACAGTGAGTCAAACTGCTAAAATATGTTGTTGTTTTTCTGTAGTGTAGATGACAAATGACAGCATGATCTGGAAGAACGTTTTAGCTGCATGTGATTCCTTAGCAAAAAAAATTGCCAAGAAAGTTTCTGTATTTGGACAATTCAAGCCGTAATAAGTAACTCCTGAGAGTTATAGACTGTAATGCTGTAGCATGCAATAAAGTAGCTAGATTGTAAAATAGGATTGAGAGGGAGAGCGAATGTAAACACTACGTACTTAGCCCATTCAACATTCAGGATTAGATGATCGTAGCCATATCCCTGTAATGCTTTTATTGCTCTGGCAGCATCATCGCGACGAACATAACTTATAAATGCAAATCCCTGAAAAACGCAAAATTGTGCATATAAGTTAAACATATATAAATTATAAGTATATAGAAGCAAACTTTAGAATAACTATTTAACGCTAATGGAAGCAGTAGGAAAAGAAGACCATTCATTCTCAATGTAGATGTGGTGACGATCAATAATCAAGATGTTGATCGATACTGTTGATCATGATACTGACTATGATGCATGATTAAGATGATTGTTCTCCATGATTAACTTTGATGGATAAAATGATCATGACGAATGGAATGAAAAAGATGAGGTGACCTTCAATGTGATCAATGAAACAAAATCACCTTGGACTGATTAGTAACTTTGTCTTTGGCAAGGTAGATTCTTGAAATTTGACCAAACGGCCTAAACAGCTCTTGTAAGTCCGACTCAATTGTATCTTCTGATAAATTTGTTACTCTAACTGTTGCAGCCTCATCCGCTGTAAAAACCAAAAAACTCAACTTTGTAAATGTCTTAAATGATCAGATCTAAATTAGTTGTCTTTGACTCACTCCAATTAACAAGCATCTCGCCTCCACAATTAAGTCATCGGAAACAAACAAAAAGCTAAACTAAAAGCAATAAATATACTGGGTATGGTGTTCAAGCTTCAGTGAATAATTGGGTTCCATATATTAAAAGGAATTTTCCCTTTTTCATATTCTTTTTGATAAACGAACTATTTGCGTTGGTCAACTGTAATACTGGCAACACAGATGCTGCTTTGTGCCTAAATTACACATGCATTCTTACTTCTAGTGGTGATTCTGTGAAAGCGTGTATGAAATATACTATTTATATAATTTATCACTAAACTATAAAGTAAAAGTAAATACGATAACAAACTTCGTCTGTTTTGCATGGTTTCGCCTCTTCGTTGAGTGTTATCTCCTCCACCTCGCAGACTAGGAGGTACATACTTAGTTGGCTGTCCAGCTGGGGATGCAGTTACTGGTGCTTGGCGGACAGCTTCCTTTGCTGCAGTAGCAGCAACAGCAGCTGTAAGTGAGAAAATCTCAATGAACAATCTCCTTCTCATGGCTGTACTTAATCAATTTTAAAATGAAAGAGCATGTGCAATTTCAATGGAGGAAACTAGCATCAACCAATAGCAATTTCTGTATAACACATTATTCACAAATGAATTCAATTACTCCTGAATTGGCAACATTTATCTTGAAAAGGGAAGCAAACCATATAAAAAGCACACATACCTTTCTCTTCTTGCTCTTTCTGTTGCAGAGGCTGAAGGCTGTCTTTATATGGACACTTAGTTGTCCAATGGTCTCCCTTACATACACGGCATTTTACAATCTTCTGTCCCTGAAGCTTTTTCAATGGATCATCTTCCTGGTTATTTGCTTCCTATAAAACAAGATTAGCTTAACATTGGAAACAGTACTCAATCTCTGACTGAAAAGATTGTTAAAGAATACACAAAAATCAAAACTGAGGAAACACAACTTGATTACAAAGTGGAGAATGAAAGCCATGACAAATAGCATATTGAGAGCCAAAACTAAGAATGAAGTGTATAAATAACTTAGTATTGAGAAAATAGTTGAAAAATCCATACTAATTACTTGACAAAGACACACAATTTAAATATTTTTGAAGGTTCATGTTCTAAATATTCAATGCATTTGTAAGCAATTATCTAAATTCATTTACAATAATTATGCACTTTAAAACTGGAAAATTGCATCACATAATATAGAACTGTAAGTGACATGAATAGCCAATAAAGTCTCACCTCCTTATTGAAAACAAATTTAAAAAACACATCTTCAGCTACATATGTTGTGGAAGGATCTGGGCCATGTGGATTGTCTCGTTTTGCATCACCAAACTTCTGCAGCATCTAAAATGAATAATTTCTAGCTGAAGCTACAAACCTATTTAGCACACAAAGATAGCCAACCTTGAATGGATCATAGACTACCAAGTAAACAAAATAAAATCATGCAAAGCTTATTGTATCTGCAGAGAAATATGTACATACTCCAAGCAATTCTTAGTAAAATTGTATACTGGAAAAAACCGGGAATCAGATCATATCTAGTACTTGTAATCATGGGCATAGGTGCTGGGGTACAAGGAGCATGTGCCCCCCCCAATTGTCAAAGTCTCAGGCAAAGTGCCCCTTTTCATGTAACTTGGTTGCCCTCCTTGAAAACTTTGAAGATGCAAAAATAAATAGAAAAATACACATTTCTGCTGATTTCAGAACATCTAAGTCTGAAAATTTCCAGGGGGAGCATGCCCCCAGACCCCCTAGCTGATCTACAATTAGGGACTGGTGCAATATTAAACCATTTTCAACATGCAAAATGCTTGCCATTTCATTAAGTGTTTACCCCCAGAAAGAAAAAGTTCCCAATCTCACTTCCAGAAACCCTGTCAAGGTGCCCCTTAATCTATGTGCCCCCACTTTTATAATGCTTCCTATGTCCCTGTTTGTAATATCTTCAAGAAAAAGATCTAAAGCTTGATGAAGCTGTTCGAATATAATAAGCTGACATTCAAGGTAGAAAACTCTAAGTAGCATGTGGTGAATACATGCTACTGAGAATACTATAATAAAGACTGCATGAAGTGAAAAAATTTGCTAAATCATCATCATTTATCATTTTCTAGGCTCTATAAGTCAAGTTTCTTGTGGTTTTATGACAGCATAATTATTCACCAATAAACTGTAGAAAGACAAATCAAAAATAAAATCATTAATATATGTATTCTTGCCTATACTTATACATGATGTAAAGCTAAGAGAGGCAAATACCTTCCTCCTTGCAATAGACTTTGGGACTTTCCTGTTCTCAAGTTTGTATGTTCTTGTTACCTTCAATGAAAAAGCAATATCACACAGTACACATTTTGCATGGCAGAATAACTTTACTGTATGCAATTCCTCTTGAATGTAATGCTATCAATGCTAATATTCTAGCTTCTGTTGTTGAAGCATCCATTTACTGAGTAGACAATCCTGACACTAAGCCACAATTCAATACCTAGATACTTTTCTTTTCCATACAGCAATGCAAAGGAACCTGGTAGTAGCATTTGGAATATAAAAATTAGAAGGAAAAAATAGGCAACTCATCAAAGGTGCTAATTGTTTAGGATATGCATTGCTACCAAAGATATTTTTACAGGTATCATTCATCTGCTACATAATGCCTCTAACATGGAGGGAGAGTACTTAGTTTTGTAATAACATTGTACTATTAATGTGATGGGTTGGGCTACAGAGTGCTACAAGAGTGAGGGTCTCATAAATGGTAAAACTGGTGCTATGCAACAGGTAAATGGCCCTATATAGTTTTGAGTTGTGTTACCTTAACTTTTTTGCCCTCATCGTTTCTTTTGTATTCAATAATTGTCTTGATGTTATTTTCAATTAATTCAATTAATGGAGGCATATCCTCAGCTGCAAGAGAAATTATAAACTGCATATTGTCAAGGAAGACAGAGCCAGTGGATCATAATCTAATCAAAGATACAAATCCAACCACAAAATGATACATTGCAAGACTTTTATAGCATGACTTTATTAGCTTGTATTACTATACATGTCACAAATGCTCTGTAAAGGCGTGTTCACTGCACAGCCTAGTTGTACTTGAAAGTGTACTTTGTATGTACTTTTAACAACATACAAACAAAAGTTCCAACAATGAAGTCTGGAACAATCCTGAAATGCTGCAATGCTTCTAATATTCTATCAACTTCCATCAGCAATATACTAGTTTTAATATTGTAAATATAAAACTAATAGATTGCCTTACTAGGCAAGGTTTGCAGTTACATTTTAAGACATAATCAAAGCTTGCAAACAATGAACTACTTCTTTCAAACAACAAAAATTCTATCCCACCTCTATCCTCTTCTTCCATGATGTCACCCCATGTTGGCCCACTCCTAAAAGTCAACTTCAATCATCACTTATTCAAATTATAACAAATATCAACAAATATGCTCTATGAAGGTGCACTACATGGATTTGCAATCAAAGATTTTAAGTGCACTCAGCTATTTTTGGTATTTGACAAGGAAACTAATGGAAAATTATCAGCATATATAAGTTCTATAGCAGTTGGAATTTGAAGCTAGTTGGGATGGGACTTCTTTTTGACATTGACTTTGGTTGGTGCAGTACAGGAATAGTTTTTGGCATACCACACAGATGCCCTAGCATCATTTTTACATGTGCTTTACATAGACTGCACTCTGGTCTAAAGTTTAGTTATATGAAGCCCAGATTGGAAACTTTGAATAATGCATGGGGGATTTGTTTTGTGGCCTAGGAATTGTGCAGCTGCAAGTAGCTTGGACATGAATTTTGCATGGCTAAGAGCAATTTGTGTGTGGCTGAGAGTAAAGAGTAACACATAAAGTTGCCTTGCTAGAAGAATTTTGTGCAGATGGAATACTAAATTGGCAAGAATTGTGTGGCTGCAACTGCAGCTGACAGCTAATGTGCGTGGGGTGAAATGCACAAGGCAAAAATTCCAATCTGGTTTGAAGCACTTTCTAAACAATAAATCAAATACTTAGATATTGTGAAAACCAACGACCCTTGAACAAACTAAGTAGCATGTTTTAGAATCTACCTTCTTGTATCTCTAAATTTAACATATTGGATATAGGGAATTTAGTTTCTTCCCCTAACACAGGCGACTCATCCAAATGAAATATCATTTAATTGTAACTTGATCTAGAAACCGTCAAAGATTTTACACAACAACAAACATAAGTGAATCTATATAAATTTTTAGAACTATATAAATTCTCAATTGAACACTCAAACAAAATGTGGAAAAGGGTTGCAGCATCAACTGATTGGTTAGGCAATATGTAGTGCTTTTGTCAAAGGAAAACGCTTAAAAATGAAAGCTTACTCCTCTTCAACCATTTTCTTGCGGTTCTTTTCCTATATAAGCGATGTACTTCAAGATTTTGATTTAGCTCGTGGATCTACTTTCGGAAAATATGGCGGCGCAAATGTAAAGGAGACTGCATTTAGCCTCGTTTTGGTATATCCCTCAAATTCAAAATTAGCAGTCCTGATCTCTCCTCCATCTCTTCATAGCTTCATACTTTCTTATGTGGGGGCTTTGCGACAGACCTCAAGCCTTTCCCCAACACTACATACGAAAAAAATGAGCTCTATTCTCCGAAGCCAAGATCACTCAGTGATCGAACGAGAATTCTGCAGAGTAAACATATCCAATATTAATGCTGTTCTCAGGTTAGTGGTTCATTCCATTGAAAAAAATGCCTTTACTACAAAGAAGCAATTACGATTGAAAGGTAGTTTTTGATATGAAGTCATATTTCAAGCTTCAATACAGGGATGTGCCGACTGGGGGGCGTGGGGAGGGCGTCACGCCCCCAATGTTTTCAAATGTGCAAGAAAGTTTGTCAAAAGGCAGCCATGCTCTGCAAGAGAGCTGGCAACAGTATTTTCTGTGACCCTTGGTTTGTTTAGTAAGAATAGTTGGTCAATTGGTCAAAACCCTCCCCCCCCAGCAGAAGATGTCTCGGCACATCACTGCTCCCAAATCCCAACTCATCCTCGATATAATGCATGAAATAATGGAAGGCCCTAGAAAACCTCTTGGGAGTGTAAGGCCCCAGATTGCTGAGTAAGAAAGTTTGCCGTCCTCACTGAGTCTGTCGATTAGGCACCTGAAAACTACAAATATGCTGAGTGGCTCAAACCATGCCACCCTCGTAGCACCACGACAGCTGGGGATACATCCAGGTGAAATTCAATGGAAGAAATTATACTCATAATCAATATTATTGGATAAATACTTGAGTTTTATATCCTACGTTTTAAGAAAAAAAAGAAGTTCTCATTGCAGCTGATGCATGGAGGAAATGTTTCGATATTGTATTTTAGACAATACCACAAAAGAGGACTTAAAAATATGGTTTACATTGCGTCTTTCAATAGACAAACGCTAAAGTTTATATTATCGATAAACATATTATCGACAAACATCACTCCTATGGTTACTAATAACGTGCAAGGATATAATTCTCCATTTGGCTGCAAGTTCTTATGAAACGTACTAAAAATTCTTTGCCTATGTATGAAATACTAACGCTTATATTCAAATCACGTCGATACTTCCAAAAAGAAAAACGTTCTAAACATAATGCCACTAAGAAGAATGTGTACAGGAAACAACAAAGGTGTAAAGAAAACTCTCTGTCATTATTTATATTGTAAGTCATTATATTAATTCTCTATTATTTTTATAGATATATAAAGATTCACAAAAGAAGTCTGATAAGTAGAATTCATTGCGTTCCAAGACGAAACAACTAGATTAAGATTCCATACAGAATCAGAACTGAGCATGGAGATATCACCAATAGGGAACGCTGGAAAAATTGAAGAAAGGGGTGTTTCTTTGAGAATACACAATTAACGGAAAATAATGGAGCATTTCCATGCTATGTAACAGAGAAAAAGTTGACAAGTGGGTGTGTAAGAGTAAATTCTCTTGTTATCTATTTGCAGAGCCAATTCCCTTGTCGATGTTCTTGTCATCCCTTGGGTCCCTATTAGGATTAATGGGAATTAACACTTTAAATGGAAATGAAATATAGCAAAAGCCAACAGAGGTGAGAGAAACATCGAAACAGTTTAAAACTCATAAACAACTAGCCTCATGCGCTCGTACTAACCAGCTACTGCTACTGTTTAAAACTCGCAATATCCAATACTTCCTTGTTGATCTCCTCTTCTGACAAATCTTTATGATGACAGAATTGTGAAAGCAGTAATTTAGCCTGTGTTGGATGCATCTTCAATGAAATTGGATAACTAATATCGATAGGCGTTGGTTGAAAATTCAAAGGCTCAGGAGAGTCTCTATTGGCCTGCAAATCGTCAGAATTTATGTTAGGCATTTGACTCAAACAGTATCCAATTCTACGATCCACGCCAACCTTTTCAACAAATACCAGGAATGGGGTAACTTCCTCTAGTCTAAGGCAGATTTCACTACATGCAAACGCCATCCTTATGTTGTTCAAATCTCTGTCGTACAAATAAAATGCGCTCGGTGTTAGAATTACGGCTCCATAGTATCCATCTTGATCAGAGGCAAAACTAATATTGACATCAGTGATCACAAATAAGTTTGCGTACTCTTCAAATTCCACACGAATGACTTTCCTGTTTTACAAGAAAATCTGTATTAGCAAATAACTTGCAGATAGTAAAAATACAAAATCATTTGGCTGTCATACAAGCCAAGGAAATAAATTAAAGGAGCAGGTATCTAATGTAGAATTGGAAATAAATAGAAAGAGGAAACAGAAAGAAGATAGCAACTGAAAAAGAATATCATCACGAAGAACGGCAACAAAAATAATGTGCAATGGAAGAAGTGGTCATTGGTCGGAATAAAGCTCTACTTAAAGGAAGCAGGGATATATCTCAATCAACTAAACTGGAAAGATGTAAGAAAGAAAAAGCTAAATGTACTGAACAAAATCAAAAGATTTATTTATCTTCTTGTAAAAACAAAAGCAATTTCAAGACTTTCTCCTACCAAAAGTATTTCATGTAGCTTTCTCTTTCTAGTTCCAAAATTTCCGTTTTATTAAGGGCGGCTCTTAATTTCTTTGGTGGCTTTGTTAAGCCTGTTCCAACAAGAATGCCTTGACCAGTTTGTGAGACCAACTCCATTGCTCCACCAATAGGCTTGGCAACAATTCCAACAAGGCCTTTTCCAAATCCTTTTGCAGCGCCTGTAAAAGCATCTCGTGTTGTTTCAGCATTTTGTATGTTACTAATAGGATGGTCGACGATACCAGCAACTGCACCCAACAAACTGATGCCAAACCCACTAAATGCATTTGAAAACCCTTTCAAAAGAAAATATTCTCATTAGGATGGAAAACACGCAATAAAATCAAAAAATTATTATAAAATTTGCGAAAGTAGCACAAGTATTCATCAATGATAAATGCAAATTTGACATGCTTTTTGTCAAAAAGAGCAACCATTGCAAGCAGTTTATTTATAGCATACCAAAACAATTGCTGTACATCCTCGTATGTAAACCCATGATTTCAATGTTGTTTTAAAAGTATTAATTACCTATACCCCGAAAGACGAACCAAACCAAACCAGAGGGAATTACTAAAAAGCAGTGAATTAGAAAAGCAAGCCCTCTGTGTACGATTCATGCTATTAAACTAACGTTTAAAAAGGATATTATAGAGCACTACTTTCTATCTTCACTGCTCGAGCCATGCAGTAGATTAGAATTGAAAGAACCATATGATCAAAAGAGTAAGTACAATAACAATGTGTTAAGACACAACAAGTGTTCATCAACGACCAAACGCAAATTTGATATCCCCTTTATCAACAGAGCAACCACAGTAAACAGTTCCTTTATAGAATTCCAAAACAAATTGCTGTACAGAAAGATGAACTACCAAACCGAAAGATATTACCAAAAACTATGAAATGGAAATGTTAGCCTTATGTGCGCGATTCATGCAGTCAAAAGCGACGTTCAGAGTGGACATTATGGATCAGCAACAGCTTCTATCCTCAATTCCTTTTAGTGTTGTCAACGTGCCCCCTTTTTCTGGTGGATGAAAAGTAATTTAGCATTCAGCTATCACTCCAGGTGTAGTTGAAACCAGCAATCTCCAGAAAAACAGAAAGACACCTAACAGCGAGACTACCCATTCATTTGAGTACCAATACTTTCTAGAAAACCCACATCAATCGGTATACGGCAATTCGAGCCAACCATTAGTTTTTACTATATAATTTGTATTAGCTTTTAACTATTCCTTTTGTAGCCAACTTTAAATAAATGCTTTTTATAACTACTTACCAGGCCATACTTGTGATGAAGGGCGACACCTCTGTTCTTCTTGTCGTATCATATGCTGCTCATCCAAACTAAGTCGATCCATGTTTCTTGACAAACTCGAAGCGAAGTTTGTGATAGAAGTAAGTGCTCCAACAGATGCGTGACGGAAGAAAGACCCAATTCCACTGCTGATGCCAGAGACAAAAGCTGACGGTCCTCTTGTTAGGCCATCATATGGTAAGGAGAAGAAGTCGGCTATACCCTGTCCAACACTACGAATAAGTCCGGTAGGATTTGCAAGAATCTCAAGGGATCCAAGCATTAAACCCGCTCGCACAAGTGCCTGTGTTAAATAATGATAAAGAACTTTCCTTGTCAATTCCTTTTGGATCGTTCGTGTTGGGTGACAGGTGAAAGTACCAAGCACAATTGGCATATGGTCAGCTGACAGGTACATTTTCAACGATGCATGGATGCTTAACAAAATTTTCAGATCCTCTACTTGAATGCTTCCAATATTTATGGGATGAAGAATCTGTCGGCCGACTGACCTCACCGCCACCTCACGCATATCTCGCCTGTCGTGAGAAGAAAGCTGCAGTGGAGGAGCAAATGATTCTGCAAGACTGAGAAGGCGATATATGAAAGTGTCCTCTGCGTAGATCTCTAATGGTTCTACTTTTATTCTTAAGTCATCTATAAAGCAGCTACAGCTTCCAGATTGGTAAACCGTGACAACTGTCTCAAAAAGCGAGTTCGCTATACTCGCATGAGTGTCACTAAAGGGCGCATTGTGCGGTGATTCTCCTCTATACCTCTGAGAAACTTCTCTCAATGGCAGAACAACTACCGGAAAATGGTCACAATCATCAGTGCTTTGGTTGTCAACTTGCAAGGCGCCAATTTTAAGAGAAAATGTAGAATCCTTACTGGCAAAAGGGAATATTCCTCTAGAGCACACATCGTGTTGTACGACCAGCTTATCAATAGTCAAATCAAATACTTCCTCACACACCACATCATCAACAACAATGAAATCTATCTTATTGATACTGCTGTAAACAACTGGAAGGTTCATAGGTCCTCGTGAAGCTGAAAAATCGGGTGGTTCATTGCAAATTAACAAGCAAAAACAATTGGCTGTCTTTTGACATAAGATGAGAATTTTGTTGTCGTCAATCACCAGTTCATCTAGTTTTTCCTCATTGCTTAAATAGAGCAACTTACTAACAGCTACCTCCTCCTTAGCATACGCTCTGATGTTCAATCGACCATTCAATTTATTTCCAATCTTTGGGAAGTTATCTCTAAAGCTTCTACATTGGTAGCAAAATCTTTGCAGGGGGCCTAACTCAATTTCAGACTCCCAGATATTGCTGTCAACAAAGGACGCAAATTTTCCATCGTCTTCCTTATCATGCAAAAGTACACTAACTTTGAATAAAATCTCCGTTTTGTTGTCCAACAAAATGCTTGGATACTCTTCCTTATCAATGAATACATTAATTATGCCATCTTTCATGTATGACGTCATTGCAACACAGATTGGCTCTTCGTCCCATTCTCCAAGAATAATATTCTCCCGCAAATGATCGCGGGAAAGATCAAAGGCATGATTATAATTTAGAAGACCTGGGGATGAATCAGAGTTATAAAAGAAGAAGCGAATTGAATATTCCGACAAGTCTGGCAAGTTCTCACTTTCCGCATATGCCTTCCGAACAAGAGCGACTTCGCTTATGTAATTTGGGTCATCAGAATCTGTAATCTCCAAGGAAGCTTTACCCTGGACCTAAAAGTGATCATACGATGTGAGAATATTGGAGGTATATTTACAAACGGGCACATACTATGGTGAGATCAACCATTTATTAAAAGTAAGATGCCCTACAAAATATAATTTTCAATACATTTTACAACATGACCATGCATGCATTAAAGAAAAAAATGTATGACATGATCCATCTTTGATCTCAATAACATGCAAAAAAGAAATTATGGATAATACATAGGCTACAACACGGAAAGAGAGGTTTTGTAATAAATTCATTTTCCAAATGTTGCTCTATGAAAGGCAGGCTCATGCCAACAACTTAATACACTAATTATACATCTTTTATACACCTATATTGATTTATGGTGATATCCCTTCAGTTACAAGTTATAGCTAAGAAGGTTAAATATACATACAAAAACAAAAAAGATGTTGAAAATCAGAAGGCACCGATCTTTCAGGGAACAAACTACTTACTTCTAACTCATCATCCTCGCAGAGGACTGGAAAACATCTCAGCTTAAAGCCAGTAAAATTATGAACACAGAACCTTTCACGAATGCTGATAATAATAATATCACTGCGGGTCTTAGATGTCAGAGTAAACTGCATACATTTATTCCGCGGTGGGTTGAAAATGCTGAAACTAATCGTAGAATGTTGATACAAACAGAAAGAATCTCGGGAAAGATCATGGGAAGCCTTCTTCAATTCTGATAAAAATATTTGAGATGACCATTGCTTTTCAGGGCTATCATCGAACAGTCCTCCAAATTGAATACAAGTCTGAAAAAAATAAAGAATCATAGAGAAAGCCAACGACAAACTTGCTATGTTTCTTATTCCCTCTTCCTTTCCTTTTCACTCTAGTCCCTCTCTTTTACATATTTTTTCTATTCTCTCTATATCCTCCATCCGTCTCAATGTCATCCATGGAAGAGCCAAAGGGTATTCCCAATGGGAGCACAAAACTACTTTCAACAAAAACTTGAAAATCTCTAGGAGTGAATTAGCAATAGATTCGCAATTCCTAATGAATCACAGAACGAAGACGATGATAACAAAAGTCATGGTTCCATTAAGACATTTCCATACTATTGTCAAGACATTTCCATACTATTGTCAAGATATTTCCATACTATTGTCAAGACATTTCCATATAATACGACAAGACCAAACATTTCCGACCATAATTCCTGGGATCAATTTTAATTTGCAACAACTAATCACATTTTCAGAATCTGCACATCAACAAGTCACATCCAACAACCCTCCTGAAAGGATGAGCTTTGTACTTTTGAAAGAAAGCAAAAAAGATTACATATAAAAAGATGCGCTAAAACAAAAAGCAGTGTACCTGAATAGCTGGTGACGTGAGAACTGCATGTCGTTCAATGCTCCAAATCAAGTGCGTGTCTGAATCTCTTATGAATAGGTCCTGCTCTGAATGATTATTCAAGATGAATTTTGGTTTGATTTCGATCACAATAGTGGGCAACTTTTCCCATCTTTGTAACAGATTGCAATGTAAATCGGGCCCTGGCATTTCGATATTTTGCGTTGGGGTCCGTTGAGGATTGATAAGTGGTGGTTGCTCCTCTGGTATTGAACTGCAATTCAAAACAAATACTAGCTAATCATTCTATGAAATACAAGTACCGGTAAGAAAGAGTCGAAGATCGTATGCTCACGATGGGAGCAAGTCTTGTTCCTTCACTAGAAAAAGGACTGGCACCAGGGACTTTCTGAAGGGGGGCTGACCCTTACGACGAGGGGGCTAAAATATGATTTTCAGGGTACTCTAAACGCCAAGATCTCCGATAATATAGTTCTTCACCTTCCAATGGGGGCTTGCATGTTCCGACAGGGGCTATAGCCCCCTCTAGCCCTCCCTTGTCGCCACCCCAACTAGAAAAGGGTTACAGGACATGTACAACTTGGTAGAGGTACACGGATCTATCTAACGTTTTCATGACGCTAAGGAACCACGGCAAGATGACGGGAGAAGAGAAAAGAATGAGATAAGTTATGCTTAGCTTTCCTTTTTGCATAACAAACCTTTGAGACATGGAAATATTACATAATTATAGACTAAAACGTAATATTGAACACTGACCATCCATCTGTGTAAGGCCATTCGGCTGAATAATCTACGCAAGGCAAGTCAAGTTTTCTTTTCCTCTTCAAAATTTCCAGAAATGTTGTATTAATAGGTATGGGTGGATCAGTCAATTCTTTGGTCCCTTCCAGTTGGAAATTGACGTTGTACCAACTCTCTGGAGCAAGGTTTAGCACCTGGAATTACCAAACGAAAAGCCAAGTGAAGAAAGTTTATTGGAATTGTCATGCAACCAGTGCCAGCTCTCCATTCAAAAATAATAAAGTCTTGCATGGCTTTTGGGCAAAAGTATCTCGCAGAAAACAAATTTAAAGCTCTTTCGTAAGTACAACATGGGAAATTTTCAAAGTATAAACTTTAGAAGGCTTTCAAGAGAATGTAACCATAAAAAATACCTCTGATTCATTGCCATGACCTTGAGATAGAAGGTGCTTCTTGTGTCCTTCATCGCGTGAAGTAGCTGTCATAAGAACTGGCCAACGCAAGTGATTACGAACAATGAAAAAAGGACAGACACATATTTGTAATTGAGAAAACTGCCCATTGTCAACATGAGTTACTGTAAACCAGATATTATAAGCCTCGCCTTTGATCGTGAGCTGCAAAGAAAGAGCTTGCTCAATAAAAGGGCAAAGTATGGTGCAGCTGTTGCAATAAGCTGTACCACCGAGAAAAACGGAGTTGGAATATTGCAAAGTATGAACATCAAAACTCTGAGGACCAGTGCTCAACTACATTGATGACGTGTTACCTGTCCGATCAAGAATGTAACACTAGCAATATCAACAACAATGCAATATTAGCATGCAAAATAGGGTATAAATGTCATCAAGCTGAAGGAGCCAACAAAGAGCCAATGAGATTACAAGATAGAGTAAGTGTTTCTAAAGGAAGCAACAAATCTTAAAACAAAGATTAAAAGATGAAACTAAGCCATGAAAACTCTGCGAACAGTTGTTGATGAATTAAAGACTACTAGAGCATTCCATAAAATAGATACTCACTGTTAAGGGTATGAAAACATCTTCCTCAGTGGCAAAGGCGATAGCAGATGACCAAGATCCTTGCAAGGCATCATCAATCAGCCTCAAATAAACAGAAGTGACAGTACTTGGGGAATATGACATTGATGGGCGCATTGCTGCAGCTGGAACAACAAAACTCTTCGGTACCTATGTAGACAAACAAAGTGTATTATACCAAACAAAAAGTACTATAAAAAGTACTATAGCAGGTCTGTAAATAATTGAAATTGCCAACTGTAGTTTAATACACTTCACGAATTTGGATAGCATCTATAGCTAGAAATGTAAAAAGTGACAATGATAGCCATGAAAAATTTACCTGTGTAATTTTCTGCTGATTCAAATGTCCTACTAGCTCTACATGATGGAGAAACAGTTCAAATTCAACATCTTTCTTCAGGCAGTTGCGAAAATACAGTCCACCTCTAAATATAATCTGAAACAATGATTGTCAATCAGCGCGATTGGCAATGATAATTTATGAGCATCAAAGAAAAAATAGAAAGCACTAAGATGACATGTTCCACTAATCATAGATATGATTGGTCTTTTGGTCATCTTGACTGAGGTGGCCAGAAAAAAAATGAGGGAACCAGGAGATATTCCAACTCGTCAAAAATGCTACATGAATGATCAATTCGAATTGGAATATATTTCCTAAAATCATCCTAAAACTTCAAATATCAGAAGCGCAACAAAATCAAACGTTGTAGCTTTGTTTTGTGAAAGATCAAAAAACCAAGGCCTTGCAAAGGGGCAAACAATGATACCGTTGAAGCAAAAAGCAAAAAAGATATCAAACCTGCTTTTGAATTCCTCCTGTCTTTTTAATTTCCACATTAACAGTTGAGCTGTGCGTACTGTGCCTGATACTTCTCGTGCAACCTTTTTCAGAATCAATATCAAATGGCGCACTCCACTTCCAATCACCAACTGAATCCAAGCATAGGTGCATCATCCGATTATGTGGTGATCTCCAACTGTATGGGTACATTTGGCCACTTGAAAGGACTATATCTTCATCTGTGTCTACCTAAAGAAGGATAGGACAAAAAGATGAAACTCTTCTAGATACATTGCTAGATTTCCAACGTTTCTAATGATGCACAAAAATATATGCTCACAATTATAGACATATAAATAAATAAAGAAACGAGGAACTTTTCTCAAATGGGCGGTAGGAACTCTTTCAAAAACTAGTAAACAGGAGGTCTTATCAAACGGAGAGTGAAAACTTCTGGCCAATGCTGATGACTGTTTTGATGTGACTATTTATTATTTATTTATGATTATTTATTTCGGAACACTCAAAATATGAATCCAATGGCACGGCTCTTTTTCAAAAATAAAAAACAAAAAACTACGTCACGTGTTTATCTATACCTTTGACACTTGGACTTAGTAAATTTAACAAACTGTAAAGCGGGGAGGTCGTAATAAGGTCCGAGGGTGGGAAAAAGCTCGAAAAATTAATAAGCGCCACCTCCCTTGTATTAAGTACTGAAACAATGCACGCTACCGCCCTTTTATTAAGTACTGAAGCAACGCATGCTACCGCCCTTGTATTAAGTACTCGAGAGTATTGCCATTGGTTTGAGATCACGATCCCATTTTCAATCATACCATTCTGCTGGATAGGACTTAAGATAATGGTTCTTAATCTGGGTTCGATCGAGCCCCATGGGTTCGGTGAGTCAATTTCGGGGCTTAGTGGTTTGATTCACCCCACTTATATAATTCATGACGTCACGCTCTGCTTCGCCAGTGTGTGCATTAATACAAAATACAAATGCTTTGAATTTGATGAAAAAAATACATTTTATTTTTCTAACTACTAAGAGTTCGATGAATGTATGTATGGAACTTATGCGGCTCAATACCTTCGAAAAGGTTAAGAACCATTGAATTAAGGAAAAACACAAAGGTAAATCTCACTTGGCCAAATCTCAAAACATCTTCAGTTTCATTGCAGATGACGTAATGATTCAGTAAAGGGGTATCCATGACCAGCTCAAGGCCACGCTTCCAATTTTCTATCGTCATTGCCAGCGTATGAATAATGTACTGGCTGGCAATCAGTCTGATGGAATCAACTTCCAAGCTTAAAACTGACTGCGTCAGATCCAGGCTCCCATCATCAGCATACTTTTCCTGGATGAAATGAGAGGGATGAAATGAGAGGGTATAATCTTTGAGGAAACAAGTGAATTGTGTACCTGAATAGCAAGTGGTTGAGTGGAATCAGTTATCCTAACTACACCAAAACAATTAGCATAATGTGAGAAATATCAAAGTACTTCGTAAAATTGAACAGCCTTCATGCAGTTCTTTAGTGCTCATGAAATAGCTTTTGTATAGGCAGTTATACTTCCGTATATTTTGTTCCCCTGGGTCAATGCATTGTGGTCCAATAGCTCATAGAGTTTTGCTACTTTGTTGTTGGTATATGTTCGGTATATGTTCAGTATATGTTCGGTGTATATTTGGTATATGCTCAATCCCAAGAAGTAACGGTATTTTGTTCCCCCTTCGTCAATGTATTGTAGTCCAGTAGTTCGTAGAGTTTAGCTACTTTGTTGTTGGTATATGTTTGGTATATGTTCAGTACATGTTTGGTATATGTTTGGTATATGTTCAATCCCAGGAAGTAAAGGTATTTTGTTCCCCCTCCGTCAATGTACTGTAGTCTAGTAGTTCGTAGAGTTTAGCTACTTTGTTGCTGGTACATGTTTGGTATATGTTTGGTATATGTTCGGTATATGTTCAGTATATGTTCGGTATATGTTCGGTATATATTCGGTATATGTTCAATCCCAGGAAGTAAAGGTATTTTGCTCCTGCTCCGTCAATGTATTGTAGTCCAATAGTTCGTGGTGTTTAGCTACTTTCTTGTTGTAAGCTTTTATATGTGATAATAAAATAGCACATTAAAATACAGTATAGATGAAAATATTATAATATAGATAAAAATAGTGAAATATTTACAGCGTCAAGAGAAACTTCTGCAGCAAATGATGATAGAGCCAAACAATTCCTCCAGGAAAGGTCTTTATAATTCATCACATCCAAAGAAGCATCAAACTCTGTGGTGAACTTCTGCTTTAAGCACTTGTTTCCAATCAACGAACCTTTACACAGGAAACTTTTCAGTTCCAAACAGCATGATTCTTGACTGCATGGGTAAGTGTATGAGTCCAAAAAGAATGGAGCGAGCAACCGGGGCTGAACTGGAGAAAAACACAGCAATTAATAGGAGCCGTTTTTGCTTCTATTTATTCAAAAAATGCTACAAAGCTAGTACAATTTGCAACAACATTAGCTTTTCGGCACGATATTCCCCATGAATTCAGCAAACATTACTTTTACATAAATCTATGAAATATGTAATTTAAACCAGGCAGGTTTTGGAACTGATAGTATCAGGCAAAATAAAGTAATGCTCTGATAGCAAGCTGGTCTGCAGGTGGTGGAATTCCCGTATATCCTGTGCGAATTGTTTTGTAGGGAGTATTTCTCTGCTTGAAAGTCCATGAGCAATATGACATCACCGTTGCAATTTGCCGTTTTCGTGGGTATGGTCATAGAAGTTAATTAAAGCCAGCCAATGGATGCTTGTTGCTATAAGTTGCAAATTTTACCTCAGGCCCTCTGGAAAACTGCAGTCAAGGGAAGGGGGCGAATGGAAAAAAGCCATTTTGAATCTATCACCCTCAGTCTAACAAGTACAGGACTGGCCTAAAAAGCTACATGACTGCGGATATAATCTTCGGGGTACAACCAACAGATATAATTTCGAAGGGAACAAGATTTTGAACTTCTTTCTCATTACTGAGCTAATATTTCCATAGCATATACTGCTAAAAAAACCTCCATAACATTTACAATAAATAACAATATGATCAAAGCCAATATATGTAGGGGGAAGGGTGAAACTTACTGCTTTCTGATGTATTGAAGTGATTTGCTAGGATTATTTGTATGCACCCCACACTGATTGAACATATAATTCGTGGTATCTTCTCTGGCACATAACATGAGTTGATTTTAATACAAGCAGCCAAAGATGTTGCAGATACAGGCGTCTTATAAACAGAAACGACTTCTTTCAAGATATCTTCTGGAATGCTGCCGCCATCACTACAATAAAAAAGGATGATGAATTATTTTGCACTTGGAAATGTAACATGTAAACAAACCCGAGGACTATATCCAGATACAAAAGCAGTTATTGATTTTGTTATTTCGCCCTCATACCTGTCTCCCAGGTAGACTTTGCAATGCATACACTTATTGGAATTATCATATGCCAGTCGCATAGAGTCAATTAGGAATGGGAAAGAAAAAGGGCTGGATTATTACTATCTCGCATAGCTCAAAACTTTTTCCATTGAATTAATGCTCTGTACCTTGCCTCTCCTAGATACTGAGTTTAAATGGTCTCAAAAAACAACTAAAAACATATTTGAAGAGATAGATTCATATATTAAAGCATGACTACCTGGAAAGTCAGCGCTCGCTTCTAGTAGGACTAAATTTTTATCTTCAACTAGCTATTTTCGTTGTAAAGTAGTTTCTTATGTGAGCTGAAGGTTATATTTCTTGTATAGAAAATTCAGACACAAAACACAGATACAAATAGTTTATTCCTTGTCAAATAGAATTCGTTTCAGAAATAAGTTCTGTCTTAAATAGGAATTGGCTAGCAAAGCAAAAGTCTATGTGCTTCAATAGATCTTAACCACGTAAAATGAACGATATCAAGGTTATCCAAGAAGACCCATTGCCTAATCAGAGAGAGCTATTCAGATAGATATATTCTATTCAGAGCCATTCAGATAGATCTATTCAGACAGATCAATAGAGAGCTATTCAGATAGATATTTTGTGACGTACAGCTATCAACAGTATTAAACGTGTAGGTTCCCAAAGTGTATCGAAAGTCAAAACAAAACATTGAATTCAAGTTTAAGCAATCTCTGTTGATTCAACTAAAGTTGGTAATTTAAGGAAATTCAAAATAAACCACGTAAGTGCTTTTCAGAAAAGCCAGGACAGTTCCACAAAAGCCAAAGCAATTAACCTCTAGATTAAAACTACTTACTACCCTCCGTATACTCATAGGGTATGTTCTCTAACTAAATCAAATACAACACTGGGTTGTTGCTACTAAAAGATCTTTTTAAACTTTGCTCAGAAAAAAAATGATATGTCTGTTAAAATCGAGATGCATACCTTTTACTTTCACAGTCTGCTTCAATAGCAATATCAACGACAACCTGCCATTCCTCAGATGCTACTTGGCAACTACCCTCTACGTCATGGATGGGATTCGGGAGAGAAATTGTTTCTGATTTACTTTGAGACAAGAAAAAATGTCTATAAGTAACATACATCTGCTCGATGTTGTCCCAATACCGGATAGCACATGGAATCTAAAAGCAAAAGTAGGTAAGTCTCGTATATTCTAGGGATGATGAAAAGAAAAGCTAAAAAATCAACAGTCAATGTTACTATTGTTTTTCCATCGCCCAAAACTAAACTCCATTCGATTGATCTAGCTGAAAATGATACTTCTGATTAAACTCAATTCTAAATCGTCTGGAACTCACTAGAAACAAGCCGAATGAAAGATGAATAAAAGAACAAAAAGATAATCAGTGGGGACAAACTAGCATTAAAAAAGTTTGCGCATGAAATTCCAACTCGAACAAAAGAACCTACATCAAATAGAACTTAATTCATAGTTCTCTGCTTCACATTTGATGTGAGGCTTACATGGATTCCGCTCTGGGATACATTGGAGTTACTAAAGAGAAACTGCAAGAGGCATCTGCAGTGAGGACCCGGTGAATGTGTGTCTTTTCTCGCTGCAAATGCTACAAGAAAATGCTATTGTAGTTTTGTATTTTGTAACTATTTTGTTTGCTTTTAGTTGTAGAAAAAAAATAAGTGGGAATAGCTAAAAGCTCGTGAAAACTGCCAGGTACAATTTCATCACTCTTTTGCCATATACTTCATTTCATCATAACTACGTTTCCGCTATTTTTCTACTCTAAAAAGCCTCGATTCAAAGGGTAATGGAAAGTGCTCACTCAGCAGCGCCTGGAGATAACATGATACAATAATATAGGAGTGAAAAAAAGTCTATGGCTGCCTAAGGAGTAGGCATCTACCATGTTTGTAAAGGAATGATTGAAATCACCTCAGCCAAATCATCCTCTGGCATTACTTCATCAATGTGGAAAGGCAATGGCATGATAGTAACCTCATTGAGGAAACGAGGTGCAGGGTAACGCCATGTCATCGAGGGTGGCATTTCGCTATCTTCTTCAGTAAATACGATTTGATTGGCCAATGGGTGTCCAACTTCTTTCCCTTCAAAGCAACGTTGACTTACCAAAATACAAATATACTATTTAAAGATATTTATCTATCACAATATATTGATAAATTTATATTGCGTTAAAGTATGTCTTCAAGCAGCAAAATTCAGTGTTTGAAAACTACTTACCACTGCGAACAACAAAATCAAAAGATCCTGTCTTTAAATCATCTTGGCTATATTCAACATGACTCGGTAGATGGTAGGTCTCCTCTTTCACGACAACATCAGCTCTTTTCCTAGAACTGGCCGTCATTTCTATGAACTTGCTAACAGATTCCTGGATTCCAGTCAAATACTCAAAATGAAGAGGACCAATTTCAATGTGGATTAGGCCACTGTTTACAAACAAAATCATCCTTTGAATTGGGCTGCTACTACAAAATAAAATAGTTCTCAAATGGTAAATCTTTTCAAAATCAACAATAGAACTCTGAACGAAGAGGGGTAAATCGACAAGAAAAACCTACCATATATCCGATTTCTGTAATGGTCCAGACCGATTTTGTCCTTCAAACCCAAAGATACAAGGGGCAAGCAATCTGCAATGGTGCTCATTTTTACCTAAATGTATTTCAAAACCATCAACATTGCACTCGTAATTTAGTAAGTCACTATGTTTACACTGTCCCTTGCCTTCCATTTTTACCAATGCGTTCATTGATCGAAGGGCAGCCTTTAATTTATAGTTATATAAATCATTCTTTCCTAAAAACGTCAAACTTATTCTGCACGTGCTAATTGCAATCTCATCGATAATAGAAGACATTTTTGCTTGATTTGAACTGTGAACAGTCTTAGATTGGGATGGCTGGTCGAATGCAGTCGTCGATAATCTTGACATAAACAAATCCACAACTGCTTTCATTTCCAAAGCAAAGTTCATGTACAATGGCCTATTTACTTCTATGTTAGCTTTTACTCCTTCAACCATTGATGCTTTGATGGATAGTGACGAAGAAAATAGGCCTGTCTTTGTGTTTTGCTTGCCCTTCAATGTCCCCAATACTATTTCATCATACATAGACCGATCTGGTAAACTATTTGAGGTTCTGTTACTTCCAGCAAGGGCTATCACTGTATCGTACAGAATCAACTCTAGCGAACCATCTCGCATATCAAGAGTCGGTTGGATTATATCAGCATACCCTACTAACTTGTATATTCCACTTTGTTCCGACGATTCTGGAAATTCTGGAACGTACAAGGACAAAGAAAACTTACTCCCACTAATGAATAATTCAAAGGGGGAATGCGACTGTGCCGGTATATTCTCGGGGGAAGGCTCATCTGGTTCAGTTGTACTTTTCAGGTCGTTTGTTCCCCTGAGTGAAATAACACTTGATATGCCGCTGTCAAGTGCTTCTGGGCTTTTCAACACTTCGTTTGCTTTAGATGCATCACTCGTGGATACTTCGTCCCCAATCCTTTGCAGAGATGCTGCAGTTTGCTCGGCTATCCTCATCAACAAATTCACCTATACAAAATAACAAAAATCTTGCATTTGCACAAAGCCTGAATGCCACCATCCTTTATTGAAATGAATTGCTGAAATAGATTGATATTGAAAAAAGTAGAGTATAGTGCAAGAGAAAGCAGTGCTATCTGCCTTAAAATATCACTCCCTAACTATGCTGAGGAATAGTTAGGGCACTAAACGACAACATTTTGAAGATTTAGCAGTGCTAACTTTTAATTTTACTACTGATCCATTAGCTGGGCTTCTTAAAGTTTGCAGATGAGGCAAACATGGAAATAGATGTCACAAAATTTCTCTACAAAGTAACGTTGCGCACCTGATATGGGCTGCAGAAGGCTGCAATTTCTTTGGGAAAATTTACTTCCACTGCCGTAGCACAAATACATACAGGCTGAAAAGCAATAATTTGAAGCACTTTCAACAGAATGGCATATGAAACATTTGGTATTCTGAGGAAATAAGAGAATCTTCCAATCCAAATTAAATACGCGTGCACACACACACACA
>WIPJ01002510.1:128596-155826 GCA_018155075.1 Cassiopea andromeda | reverse complement strand
ACACACACACACATATGTGAATAAACATAGACATGATGCCAGTCATAGAAGAATGATATAACTTAAAACTTGATACCACTTTAATGTCCTTCTTCACAATTTTCAATGCAGGAGAAAGCATGGATCGACAGTTGAAATCTTGGAATAAAGGTGTCAATCTTATCGGTTGACTGTCCGTTCTGAAATGAAAAGAACAATTTCTACCATACTTCTAGTATAAAACAGTGATGCAGTATGTAGTTCATAAAATTTGGCATATTGGACAGCAAAATACAACGCAAAATTTGCTTTGATGAGCGCATCAACAATTGAACAACTTAGGTCGACACACTTGGGTGCAGAACTTTTCAATTTATAACAAAATAGACTAATCACATGCATCGTTTGAAACTTTGCGCATGCTACCCAAGCACGTGGTTGAAGGTATTGTCCAAGAGGAGCCAAACCTATCTATACCATCATCATCCATCACTTGGTGGGACAAGAGCTTTATCTCAATTGGAGTACCACAGGGTTCTGTACTTGGTCCCTTACTATTCAACATATTTATAAATGACCTTTTCTTTATTGAAATGGAATCGGAGATATGCAATTTTGCTGATGATACTACAATTTACGCATGTGACACATCCATAGAAGCAGTTATGATTAGATTAGAGAGCGACGTGTATAGGTTGATGAAATGGTTTACTGACAACGGCATCAAAGCCAATCCCTCAAAATTTCAAATAATGTTTCTAGGACGAAAGGACATGAGTAAACTATGCCTTAATATTAGCGGGAATTTAATTCCATCAAGCAACCAGGTAAAGCTTCTAGGTGTAAACATTTATAACTCACTCAAGTTTCAAGCTCATGTTAAAGAGCTATGCAGGAAGGTCAATCTAAAAGTAAATGTATTTATAAGATTATGACCATCCCCAGGAGAACAAAAGTCGAAGTTGATTGTCAACTCCGTGATAATGTCCAATTTTTCATATTGTCCTCTAATTTGGCTATTTTGTACCAAAGGAGCAAATAATGAAATAAATAGGACTCACAAGCGTGCACTGAGGGCCTTATATGGAGATTACGAATCTACGTTTGAAGATCTTTTAGATAAGGATAAATCAAAGACAATACACAAAAAGAACCTAGAAGTACTCATGACTGAAGTTTATAGAACAATTAACCATCTAAACCCAGAATACATGTGGGAATTTTTCACCAAAAGAGATGTGCCCTATCGTCTTCGTATTAGTTAATTATGTAATATCCCCTATGTGAATTCTCAGCGTTACGGAATAAACTCCCTATCATTTAGAGGAAGTCTTTTGTGGAATGCACTAAGTGATGAGATAAAAACACAACTTCCGCAAAAAGTTTTAAAAAAGAAATACGACACTGAGATGGCAAAAATTGTACGTGCCACATCTGCACATAGAAAGTTTCTTTTTATTGGTTTTATGGGTTCTCTATTTTTTTCTTAATTATTTATTTTAAATCCAATAATGTAAAAATAGTATTGTAAATAAATAGTTGGTATTAATTAGTTTTTAACTAGCATTCAAAACCAACTATAAAAAAGTGTTGATATTTGATATATATTTGATATTTGATATATTTGAGCATTTAATGATTATCCTGTGGGGGTAAAATCATGCCAGATTTTTCACTTGGGGGGCAATGTCCATCGTGCACCCCACAGTTAAGTGCCTGATGCTATCAGCAGTAATTTATTTTCGCCATTCAAAGCACAGCGAAAAACTTACAACGAAAAGAGAGACATGTAGAATGCATAAACCTATGGAAAACTAACGTATTATGTAAATAATGAATTGAAGAGAAAGTTATAGTTCATGAAATTAGGACAATTCTTACCCCATCTTGTAATTCCATTCTAAGGCTGGATTTTGTCCTTCTGCACTTACAGCTAACTCCTCGCTGCTAGAATTCCTTGGTGCATGTAGTTCACCCCACTTTCCACTCCACAAGCTTACACTGTTCATATCAATTTGATATTGCACATGCCATAACTTCGTTCTTCGATTTCTCTCCCTTTGGTGCTTTCTCAGGTATCGGTACCAGTCCTTGTGCAATACTGTTGATGATATTCTATTTATTGGATCTGAGTTTACCAGCATTGAGCGCACGCTAAAGATAACTGTATTCTCTACAAATTCGCTCTCATTACTAGAATCATCAAGCAAGGGTACTATGATTCTACAACCTTTGCTCTCAATATCCAGTATTGGCAAAGGTTGAAACGTTCCTTCACGCAAACTCCCTCCTTCACCTCGTGTATTTGCTTTACCTGTTACGTCAATACTGGGGCAAAATGGACTCCGCAGCATCGTGAAACTGCCAGCAATATTTAAAATAGGTTCCATTGCACACACAATGTCTAATGATTCAATTTTTGCATCTAATCTGTGCTGATAAACCTCGTCATCAACAACCAAGTATTTCACTGATCTCTCATTACCATGCCTCTGTTCTTCAATATTTTCAATTGGAATTGCAGCTTCAGATCGCACCTGCGTGAATTTCTTTCGCAAATTCCAGTTTGAAAGAGGTCGTCTTGAATAGTTTAGAACCAGAAATGCCCGTGGGCTCGATTTTCGCATCATTGGCAAAGCTGTGGCGTTGTGTGCTAATACATCGTCACACGACACTAAAATTCCGCCAAATTTTCCAAATTCCCATTCATTGCATCCTGGTCTGCGATGAGCAAGAAAAGGAAAATATGTTCACTTTCTGATAATGAAATTAACTTAGAATGGAAAATTTTGGCCGACAAATATAGCAGACGAAAATTTTGAAAAGTCTGTTTTAGGCGAAAAGTCGAGAGTGAATCTCATTTAAACTGATCTCCACGTCAAGCTTCATTCAAAATGTCGTCGGAGAAAAGCTTTGCAAAACAATGTATGCATAAAGTTGGGTGAGTGGCCAAGCGGCCTAGCCCAGTTCCCTTAGCTAAACTGAAGTTGAGAATGGCTGTGTACGGTCAGAAACTGGATGAGCGTCC
Organism: Cassiopea andromeda; assembly: GCA_018155075.1. Taxonomy (NCBI): domain Eukaryota; kingdom Metazoa; phylum Cnidaria; class Scyphozoa; order Rhizostomeae; family Cassiopeidae; genus Cassiopea; species Cassiopea andromeda. The sequence continues at coordinate 152,819 of WIPJ01002510.1, read as the reverse complement.
CTCCAGCTGAACGACCAAAACAGCTCACTCCGCCGTCCTTCGGAAGGTACATTAAACTGAGGGTCCCATGCCTGAGTGCGGCATGCATAGTACGTCTAAATTAGCTGAAACGGCTGGGCATAGCAGTCTACTCAAAATAAAGTAAACAACAACAAAAAAAATAAAGTCTTTAAAACTTTAGGTGCCGATGGGGAAGCTCAAGGTAATTTTGGCTAACTCCAACCTCCCAAGTACAACAGCCATCCTTGTCCATGAATATAACTAGATAAGGGACCGGTCTTTAATTCTCCCATGAGAGGGGTGGAACACTTCTGGGACGGGGACCGAAATGTACCCACTGACAGTGAGGGGGATAAAAAACGAAGAAATTTTTAGAGAAATGATATGAAAGCTCTTCCGAAGTGTTGGAGGGTGACCAAAAACGGTACCTAAATCTGAGAGGAGAACAAAAACTCCATAAAACAAAAGAGAATGTCTTCCAACCCCCTCCAGTGTAATTAACTGAGGCGAAGAAGACATGAATTTCACCATTCGCAATGAGCTTTATAATGAGACGTTGTATCACTAAAGACATACTTGATTAGATAATGCCTCACTGTAATTGAGCCAACTTTGTTCTTCATTCTTATCTCGCCTTGCTGATAATCAAATGCAAGGCTGAAATCCTCAATGGTGCATGGGATTTTGTACCATGGACGTGCCACGCCAGATGTTGATTCGCCGTAGAATGTAACAGAAATTTTTGGGACTATCCATTGCAACCAAAGAGAAACTTTGACATTTTCATTCGGTTTCTCAAAGGAAAGAGAAAAAGTGAATAGAGTCTACTGACTACTGGAAGGCATGAATGTGGTGGAAAAAATATTGCAAAAGGGTGATGTCATACTCAATTGGAGAACCAACAACAACATACTCAATCTGTGAACAACTAACAACTCCATTACGAACTGCCCCTCAATTAAGACATACGTTTTTCAGAGTACAAATGAATGCCTAGAGGGCTTGAATGAAAAGAAAAAGTTTTGAATGCCCAAAAAGATATCTGCACGTCTCTAACTACAATATATTTGCTATGTGCTACCAGGGATTTTTGGTGGCGCCAAAAATTTTCCGACGGGGGGCTGAAACTTCCCACGAGAGGGCTAAAATACGATTTTTGGGGCAATATAAATGCCAAAAAATCTCTGAAAAAATAGTTTCACCTTCTGACGGGGGGGCTAGCATACTCCCACGGGGGCTATCGGCCCCTAGCCCATCCCTGATGCCACCACTGTGCGGTACCATTAACCAATTTTTGTGTATTATACAAATCTATTCATTATGGTTTTCTCTCATGTGCTATTAGTGTACATAACGTAACTTTATTGCAAAACATTATGTTCAATAGAGGCTATATGAACTACTACAGTGTGCAGATGCAATCAAGAGGCACTCAGTGCAGCTGTGATAAGGTCGATCATGTCTCAATTTTGAATGTTCTCTTTCTTCTAACGTAGGCGTTCCTGCATATTTACTTACCGAGTCAGCTTCACCACTGAATACTGAAACATCTGTTGAAACACTGACTAGATCCTGCTGGCTAACTGCTGAGGTTGTCGATGAAGATCGGTGATCTGCTTCGTCATAATTTTCAACGCTGTGATCGGATCTGACTTCATTTGGAACTTTACTAGCTGACGATTGTTGAACAGGAATCTCCTTCACTTGATGTCTTGTGACAACCTCAAATGTCTTCATGAATGTAGAAAACACCTTTATCAAAACTTCTGCCTGAAATTTGATACAAAAATATGGCGTGACTACAAGAAAATGAGAATAAATTCTAACGATTCATAGTCGTTCAAGGTAGTTATTTTGAGAGAAAATGTGCTACCCATATACATGTAGCAATCTAAACTCTGATTTCGATACAACAACAAAGGATAAAATCTACAGAGTAACTTTTAAAATAATTCAAAATTTGACCTTCTGGTTGTGACGTGTAAGGATGCCTAGAAGCAGACACTGCTTCAACACAAAAACTTTTACAAATATACACAGCACGTACTTATAGGTATATGCTCTAGCTACTGCAGTTAGATTCTGGGAAATTACTACTAGGAAGAATGACAAACTTGGATGGACTGGAATGAGTAATACTAGCAGACTCAAAACATGCAGGTTTTTTTCTCAAGCAATGCTAAATACAGTAAGAATAAACCGTGAACATCCTATCGTCTCCTATATTTATGTCATTTTTCACCTGTGCTTTAGATATCCCGATTTCAACCAACGCCAAATCAATATGAACACAAAAACCAAGTGACGTTTGATACTCGTCATCACGGGTGCTTGTTTCAAATGGCAAAGTATCAGCAAAAGTATTAACACCGAGTCTGGTCATGGAGCCTTGTAGAAGAGACAATGGGCTTTTTGGGTCATCAGGGGTCTTTGGATTAGCATCTGCTGCAGCAAGAAACATTGTCCACGGTGCAGGATACCAAATATGATACTTCTCCGTGTCTTGCATTGGATATGTGGCAGTAGACAACAGAATATATATGGCAAATCCGTCTCCGGACAATGACCAAGGCAATGAACTTTCCGGAGATCCATCACCGGTATTTTGAATTGGAATATCACATGAGAAATCTAAAGTCTTTGAATTTGAACTGCCAATGCTTATCGTTGGCATGGTAACAACAAGTGTACTTGGGGTGGCCGGATTTTTGCTCATAAAAGCCCTTCTGAATGCAAAAGGGATGTTGTACTCTGGACCAGTGACATTTGGGCCTAAAATAGGAAGGGAATGCATAGGGATAAGATAAGAAATGCAGAGAGAATAGCATTTTATAAATCTCGAATAAATCTCGAAAAGATTTCAAATACGAATAGGACAAAATAAGAGAATATTTCTACCTAACACTCAGGGATTTACATTTTTTACTCAAATAAACCAAATCAAAATACTTCGTACTCAGAAGTAGGGTATATAGCCGACGTTGAAACATCTATTTTTGCTGTATAAACCTAATGAGTGAAGCATTCTTCAAACATCATTCAGAAAAATAGAGCACACGAAGAACTACAATACTTGCCAAAAGTCCCTGGGACACTTTCAAAAAATTATGAAAAACTATAGCCTTCTCAGTATTTCAATCACTACGCTTTCTACGCACCCCCCTTCCCCTAATACAATGTTGGTCTGTTCCTGAGACATTTGGCGTTATTGTGCGCGAAAACTTTTTCCGGTACCGCATGTACTCCACTCAAAATCCAACATTGTTTTGGGGGAGGAGGGGCCGAATGTGCCGTCCAGATTTAAAATTTGCAAAGTGTCCCAGGACTTTTGGCGGGTATTGTAGCTGACAGAGAACACTGTTCGCTAAAGGGTCATGCATAAATGTAAGAAAATACTACAAAACAAATTACCGTAAGACATTGATTCGACAGGCAGGAAAAACACGAATGTCTGAATGTCAACCTGCAATTAAACAAACTCTGTTCAATAACGTACAGTTAACCACGGGGTGAGTGGCCAAGAGGCCCAGCCAGTTCTATTAGCTTTCCAGACGAACGCCAAAAACAACTCACTCTACCGTCCTTCGGAAGGGACTAGGGGTCCCATGCCTGGATGCGGCATGCATAGTAGGCCTAAATTAGCTGAAAAAGATAGGTACAAAAGCCTACTCAAAATAAAGTAAACAACAACAACAACAACAACAACAACAACAAAACTTAGTATTTCAACTTCTCTGAAGATACTATGATGAATGAAATTGCCACTACTACAAACATCGTCCGTTTACTGATATCAAATACTTGATATGGTCTGCATTTATGGCCTACATTGATATGGTCTGTATTTTCTCCTTTCTTCTTGGTGGATATGCTCATAAACAACGACAACAATACTGCACGCTAAATCTATTGTTTTCTACTGCGCAGAGTCGCATCATTATTATACCGACCCTGATCACTGTACGTCAATTTAATCACTCCTCTTCACTTTAAGGAATAAAACAAACGCTAAAAGCGACCAAGAGAGTGATACCTTCAAAACAATTGACTTTAGTATAGACATGGCGATCTTCAAATAACTTTCTCTTGAAATTTTTGTAACTGCAGACGATTCGTTGTTTTGCTTGGCCACCTTCTGTTCTCTAGATGCTTTGGATGGTGAATTTCCCAAAGCTAAATTTTGTAAAGAGCATACAAAGCTAAGTATTTCTTATCACACTACAAAAATAGACAGCAATTGGAGAAAAGCTAACAAGAAATCTGAAAGTCAACATAATTTTAAATCGCAAGACAGCTTTTCTAAATTTGCCCATAACTATTCGTACCCTATCGTATTAGTAACTAGACGTTAGTCCACGTGGATCGAAGACTTCTGAATGTGACGGTATTCAATAACATAGGTATATAAGGTGGACGGAGGAGTTTTATAATAATTTCTAATTTATAAGAAATTATAAATAATATTTTCTTTATTTAAGATTGGCTTGAGCAATAGCTCGAGGCTAATTTATGCCAGCCATTTGATACATTATACTACGAATAGATAGCGAATAAATAATCAAAAACGGAATAAAAATCCACAATGGAGAACAGAAATCTATTTAAACAATACCTAACAACTGAGAACAGACATCTATCGAAATAAAACTTAGCAAAGGAGAACAGAAATATATTTAAATGAAACTCAAATTTACAAGTAAACTCTTACACAATCTACAGCTGCGTATAAATTTCAAACTTTAATATGCTTTTTGAAACGTTTTACAGATTGGGACTTCTTTATATGAAATGGTAAGTCTTGGCAGAGATTGAGAGCAAAGCAAGAATGACGGGTTTGTGTTGGAATAAATAAAACTCTTAAGCCAGAAATCCACATATCGCACGATAGTCGAAGCAAAATGAGATCAATGAACCAATTGGAGGGGCTTAATTTGCCCATAATGGTGATCCTACAAAATTCATTGTTCCTATGGCCATTACCAAATAAGCATCGACAAGATATGGTAAAATTGAGAGAAGACAAACACGATTGAGTATTTTGCTTGGACCATGAAGTCAACTTATTGACTGGAACCGATATTATACACATCCTTTTCAAAAGAAAATCTCTTGCATCCATACTTGAACCTCACTGGATTTTATATTGAATTTAAATTCCAGATGTTGATTAAAGCATATCTATCAATCAAAGCCAAAATATATGGGAGAATGTACACCTACTTCTGGCATATGACTTTCTCTTTGGCGTACTTGCCGAGAAGCTCCTGGATAAAATCCTCGACATTCTTTTTTCTGTTGTTCGATGCCTTTTCCTGGGTGAAGTTGACGGTTGGTATTCTATCCAATTCAGCAAATCAGTGTCAAGAGCAGTGGCCACGCCTTTTACGTCAACCTTTGCAACTGTGCATACTATAAGCCAGAAAAAGCACAGTGGTATTGTAATACTGCTAATTTATAAATGAAAGTACGGAGCTATACGTGGAAAATTAGGACAGATAAAGTAGCTTGCGAAAGTACTTGTATCTTGTATTAGGACATCTCACATTTAGCTATTTAGTATTTAGATTGACAGTGCTTGTAGAAGACTGTAGAGGTGTACGTCATATCGCGTTGGTATATTAGGTATTTGGACTCTCAAGGCTTGCGAAAGGTTGAGAGGGCCGTCTCATAGTAGTTATTCGTGAGATATGTCGAGGGCTTGACTGGAAATGAGCCAACAGAATCATTAAAGTTTCCAGGAAATGTAAGCATATGTCTATACCGGTAGTTTATAACAGTAGAATAAACTAGCATTACCCTGCTATTGTATTTCATGATGCTGAGTAACGATTACTCTATGTCGGCAGAAATGCTGGTGCATCCTAAATCAGTATTTCTACACTATTTAAGCGCACCTCTGGTAGTGAACTAGGAGTAAGGTTAAAATGAGCATTAGAACTAGAACTATGTCAATCATGAGTTAGGGTTCGTTGGTTCACTGGCAGGGACGTGAGTCACCTAGCCGAGCCATTTGTACAGTGAAGTTGGAATGAAGATAAAAGTTAATAGCTATTAAAATGTCTACTCTCTACACTACGTTTCTAAAGACCGCTCGCGCATCAAGGAATCCTGACCGAGTATAAAGTTGCCCACCAAAAGAGTGCATCCAAGAATACAACGACGATCATGAGGATGATTATTTAAATATCATCTCTCTCGCTCTATATCTCTCATCTTTCTTTTTTTCCTAAACTTCACAGTATGAAACATAAAGAGAACTGCCACATACTAACTAATTTATGCAAAGGGCCCTAAATTCTGTAATAATTCCTAAAATATTATATCAAGCAATATGGTAATTATGCAAAGTAGAGAATTGGATCAATTTTGCCATGGAGTATCCCAGGACTCTTCTCTCAGTCTTTTTCAATTTGTCCGCACTACTAAAGTACTGGAAAACAATACTGTCGCAGAGGTGTTTTTAATTTTGCATGGGAAACTAAATTCAATTCTCTGTAATAGAACGAATTTCTGGTGAAATAATGAGGCTTATAAGGATAGAGCTCTGTTGAAATAAGAAGCTTTGTATTTTAGTTCATCGCACTAAGGCTTTCATAGGCAGATTGACTCAGCTTCATAGCTACCAACATTAACTACTGCCTTGTTATCCTAAAGGCAAAAATGTCTTTGACTAAACAGATGATAATAGCCACACACCTGATATTGATTTTCTGCGTATGACAGACCCAGTTGAATTCCAGAAAAATTCCTATTAAAAAATTTCACTTACCATTTGCTGAATTCTTCTCCATAGGTTCAATTGGTACTTGGATTGTGAACGACAGCAATGGTCCATTTGGAAGTTCTTTGATACCCTCTTTTGTTTCATCAAAAAATGATCGTACGTTGCTAAGTTGTGAAGTGTTCAAAGGACCATACATGATAGCCTTTTCGAAGAGGACACCTTTCGCTGGTATAAAGCAATAGGGAACATTTTCAAGAATGTATGTAAAGTGTAATAATATATGCATGAACTCAATGATGCAACGATAAGAAAAGGTATATAAAAAATACAATGGTATTGGACTCTATAACTAGTACATTTCGATCCACAACGATCTGATACATCATCATCCTTCTGTGATAATTTTTACATCCATTGTTCTGATGGAGGTTTGTCAAAAAGTTTAAATGATGTTCATCTTCTCAAAATTGCTTTTATAACATAGGCATTTGCAAAAGTTGCATGACAATAAAGATTTTACTCACAAAGAAACTGAAGAGAAACTTTGATGCTTCCAACAGAACCACACATAGAATGTACTAAATCAGTTTGCAAATACTTCCAATCAACATCAATTATCGAGGCTTTCACTATTGAACTTGAACTGTTTTTACCGGCTGTAAGAAACACCATTTTTAGCAAACTAACTTATAATACTGGTAAGAAAATTCTACTGTATTCCAAACAAGTGCAGACAATATGCAGCTTTGCTATGAACCAGAGCAAAATGAAAATGTATCCAAAAGTCCTTCACATAAGAATATGCAAAGCACTTTGACAACTCTCACGGAACTCGAAACTTAGGGCGCTCTGAACTCAACTAGAATTTTTGAAGCTCTTTGAACTTGTAGAGTGGCAACAAAGGCTCATGTTAACAGGAATTTTTGACAGTGGCTACACTGAGAAAAATCATTTCAAAGAGACTGAACTCAAGAAGCTGTGAATTAAAAAGGGCTTCAAAGGTTCAAATGTAAAGGGACATCTATGACATAGTAAACACTGGTTTCGAACTGCTGCTTTAACAAAATACAAATCTAATGCAAATCCCCTGATTCTTCTCAGTTCTTATTTATGTCCCTTTAACAAGTGTCCAATAAAAACCCATTTATGTATATAAATATGCTCTATGACAGTAACTGAAAATTGCCAAAACCAGGATCTTATCACGAAAGCCCATTATCATAATTCCCTTTGTAAGACAGTGACCTGTAGACGGTGTCCTCAAGATCTCAAGATCTGTACACAAAGATCTCAAGGATATATAAAAGACATTGCTGAAGTAAAAAGAACGGTTCATAAAACTTATTGAAACAAACTTCATATATTGGCCCAACAGAAGGTGCTATTACTAAATAAACTAATATTGCATGTCACTAAACTCAATTGCAACACAAAATAGCTATTTGTAGGTCAATACCTTTAGGATAAAAAACATCATCCACAAGCATTTGATTGAACAGATATGGATTGCTGTTTGCCCAGGATTTTGCAAGCTCAATCAACATCATTAGCTGTGACTTTGTTAGGCTTACTGTTAAATTAGGCACTTTGATCCTTAATTCAAGTTTTGCACCATCATCAACACAACTAAAATATAAAATAAATTATATGTTGGTGGATTTAACTGGTGTGTGAAGATTGCACACAATACCCAAAGAATACAGCATAGAAGGAAGACAAAATAGAATGGAAGACAAAATAAGCTATCAAGACACCACAAGTCATGACCAAATGAACAATGTCAAAAATTTCAATATGATGAAAAATATCTTGTATATTTGATATAACATTGCTGTTAATGTTTTTAATGTTACTGTTATTTCTTGGGGTATTCTGCTGGTTAGCACCTAATACTGCAAGTTACCAAACTTAAATTTCCACATCATCAACAGTAAGAAATTTTCAACATGTCACCAACACAACTCAACCTTCAATTTCTTTGTAGGTTAGGAAAAATTCACCAGTTTAAAATACATGTCATGGCATGTAGTCTTATATACAAGAATAGCTACTGGGTCCCAGTGGTGGTGTCATGGGGGGAGGAATGGGGGGCTTCTCCTCCACCCCACTTCTTATCAAGATCAATTTTCTAATTCATCCAAATTCAATGAGAAAACATTAGGGTTGGGGTGAGACCTCTAGAAAAGATTTTGAAATGGGTGTGGCAAGTAAATCATGTTGTAATTTTAGGGCATGGCATAAAAATCCCCCCAGTTTGTGATGGCTGGCCCCAGCCCTGCTTGGTCCTATCTTAAACAATTTCCTAATAGCCTTAATAAATAACTATTAATAAAGCACTTTCATTTATTCACAAATTTTGAGTTTAGACTTTGCTAAACAAGTCCAAAAATCACCATAAAATCATTCCTTCTTATGGGAAAATAATAAAGTTATTTAAAACAAACATAAGAAACAGGTGTAAATACCTTTTTCCAATGAAGATTTTTGCATACACTGAAGTATGAAAGGGAGCTATTACATTGAGCACAGTTGGTTCTGAAAATTCATGCTTGTATTGACAAACACCAAATTGTATTCCAAAAAACTGAAACAAAAAAGAATATTCAAGTTCAGCATCATCCACTACTTTTCCAATGCAGAGTACCATGTAGTAGGTGCTTAACTAGCACATAAAACTGTTGCATGATGTCAAATTAACTTTGTTCATGATTCTTATATCCCTAAAAAATCTCCAAAATGAGAAGTAAATTCCTAAATGTCAAATTCCATTGAAAGCAATAATTTCAACTGGTATTTGGGTAATTGTGACTTACCTTGACAAAATAATCGGAATATGCAGCCCTGTTGCAGATTGGTTTTGGCTTGGCTTCTGTCTCAAGGAGAGCATTTAACTCATTTGGGAACATTGGTGATGTTGCTTTAAAATCAATTCTATCAATTTGTAGCAACATGCCATAAATCATACTCTGGTCATCCTAAATGTCAAAATGCAAGAAACTACTGATAAACAATTATTATTGTAATGAAATACTTGTGAGAAATTTGATAAAACCAACAATACATTTACCTTTTCTCTATACATTTCTCTTACCCCTCTTATTTTCCTAAGTATTGCTTGATTGTAAAATTTTCTCTTGAAATTATTTCTTTGTATATTGCACTAGTCAATTTCAATTCCAATCCAATTCCAGGCATTACTTGTTGCAATTCTCATGCTATTCAAATGCTATGGCTATTATAATGCAAAAACACTGCAAAAATTCCTAACATAAATCAAAGGCTATACAATTTCCCTTAATTATGAATAGAAATCTGGAAAATAGAGGGAGTTGAATCAGATGTATCAACAATATTTACATGTAGAAATGCACCAAGCATAGAGATAAGACCATTAATAAACCAATGGCATTATCCAATGAAGTGCAACCTGCGATTTTTTCTATCATAATAATAAAAAACCGTCCGTCCTTACTAGATCTTTGCTTTCATTTCTACAATCACTTTTTCCAAAAACATGATCAGGATAGATTATTGCAGCTTTCATTGTATGAAATGTAACATGGAGTCCCCTTGTAGAAAAGTTGCCAAGTTTCAGCTGATTCATGACAAACTTGTCAATATATATCCCACTTTTCACTATAGAAGGTATTTAAAAATGTACATAACAAAGGTACAAACAAGAGAACTAAATATTGGCTTGCATAATCAGATGCTATTGTAGGTTAATACATCAGATAAAAAATGGATATTACAAATATATACAAGCATAAAATGCCACTAGAAGATGATTTACATCAAAGTTCTTCTCAAGGTGATACTTTAGCTGTGAGTCTCTTCCATGTGCTTGTCAAATAGATGTAACATCTAAAAGCTTTTACTTTAGCTTCTATAGCACATAATTCTACTTAACAAATCATCTATCACCCTAGGAAGTTAAACCATTGACTCTCTTATGATAAGTACTATCAGTAATGATAAGTAATGCTATAAAACAACATACTTTTCCTTTGTGGGGCATCATCTTCACAGAATTTCATTATCTTTTTGATCAAGTGATGAAGTCTACTTGTTACAAACACATTGCAATCTCCTACAATCACTCTCTTTAATGAAACCTCCTTAACTATGCCATCTTCTTTGGTATGATCTATCTCTGTGCTACCTTCATTAAGATCATTATAATTCTCCTTAGGAAGCTCCATGATATATAGATAGTCAGTGAAAAATGCCCCAAACTTTTTTGCTACTTTTGCTTCATCAAACTGTTTACCTTTTTCAGGCAAAACAGTTTTCTGGTAAAATGAAAAACTGTCATCATTATCATTACTATGCTGCCTAAATAAAGAATCCTCCAAGAATCCAACTCCACTCTGTGTTGAATCTTTTGGGCATCCTAATTCAAAGAGAAGCTCATCCTGAAAAAAGAAAACCTATATCTAAAGAAGGAAAATATGGAATAAATCAAAACAAATGAAGATACATATGATATGGATTCATCTGCTAATGCAGGCTGGACATTGTGGCTACCTTCAGTAAATGCAGGACTGCAGTCTACAGCATCTGCCTTCATAAGTAATCTGATCACCAATTTACTTACCTATGAGAGGATCACGCCCAGCTTTCATTGATCTCATCAGCAAATTTAGAATCAATGAGTTTGGTGTGTAAATGAATGCAAGTTTTGCAAAGACATAGTCAAATGAGTGTTGAAAATGCCCTTTATTGCATGAATACACCCCATAAAAATAAGGAACTTGTGCTGTAACATTGCTTTTGTCATTAAATTAACACCTCTATCAGTAAATTCACAGCAGCATCAGTATTTTTGGGTAAAGTATTGCATTATACCACCCCCCCCCAAAAAGAGGTCACACGATACCACTATGTACAGCTTAGTAGGATGGATTCAAACACACAAGTCTGACTCTGCAGATCCTGCTGTCTCTTGACCACATGGCTACACTACTCAAACAAGCTTCAATTCTATGAATATATATTTCTAATCCAAAACCAATATATCCTTGTAGCCAACACTTTTATTTCATGAAAAAATATACCTCATACTCTCTCTCTGGCTCTTCAAAATCCATGGAAGTATTCTGATTACTATGAGCATAGCTTTTGCTTTTCCTGCAGAGACAATCCCCAAACATATATCCAATAATATTGCATACACCAAGTTGACAGTCAAAGTATTCTTCTCCTTTGGAAATAATCTCAGCTGCACAACCTGACATTTCTATATTCAAAATGGGGGAAAATTCATATCTTTTTGATCCTACTATACTGCTGTTGTGTGCTTCATTTGTAACTTTTAATGTCAAAGAGCACTGGGTGACATATAGGCCAAATAATAATACAGAATCTTCATCAAAAACAAAATCATGTTGTGCTTGACTTCTGCTATCTTGGAGATTTGGAATCATTGACCATGCCCAAGATGCCCAACTTGAATCATCTAAGTCCCCATCTTTCTCATTGCTGTCAGCATTGTAGCTCTCTGAAAAATTCTGCAGATGCCTTCTATGCTCAATAATTTCTTCTGCTGGATGTGACTTATATTTACACCCAGGCAAATCAAGAGTGCGATAGTACAAGCCAAGACAAAGTCTTAGTAGCCTGATAATCATTGGAAGTTGAACATCTGTTGAGGACAAATCTAAACTCTCACAATAAATGTTGAGTTGGTTCTCATATGCACTGACACTGCCCAATCCCATATACTTTGATAGTATTCTACAAGATAGGTTACATTTGTATAAAATTGGATCTTGATACATTTCAATCTTGCCATCTGCATTCCTACTATCTAGGCATATTGTCAAATTGCTTATGTTACAAATTTTCCTTAGACACAAAGTTGGGAGCGTCAGTTCAACAAATGCTTGTTCCCAATCTTCATTTGCACTGAACAGTGCAACACTTTTTACATTCAGTGAAAATACGATGTCATCTTCAACATACTTAAGAATCAAATTATTCACATGGATGGAAATGTTATTTATAACTTTGTTGACAACACTTTGCACATAGCCAGGTGGTAAGTGTTCAGCATCTCTTGCAGCTTTTGCTTTCTGCATTTCCTTCTTAAATTCTCTTGCATTTGCTTTCTCTGTTTCATTAACCTCATGGTCTAGTTCAACATCATCTGGATCCCTTAACTTCACTACAAATTCAATTGTATTGATTGTGATAGTGACAGGCTCAGAAGTGATCCTTGTCCAAGGTACATGAATCTGTAGCTCATGAATTCTTCCACTTAAGAATTGAACAGGCAGGTTGAGCTCCTGAAATATAATGAAATATATGTGTTATGAGCTGGTGTTTATGAGGACAAATAATATGCAACTCTTGACACTATTTGACAAAATAAACGAGCTGATTAGAGGCCATATAGCATCAGACTAATCTTTTAATACTCATTATGCAATTCTAATATGCCAGAAAGCAGATCTTCATATTCTGACAAGATCTTAGCCCTGTAAAACAAAACTGTAAGGTCTACAAGTGAACACTTGAAAACTGTGTACTTCAAGTGTGCAACTGGAAAAACGGAAGAAGAATTCTATACTTTATTCAAACTACAAATTTACTGGGCGAGTAAATGAAGATAAGAATTCCAAGCAAACTTTTCTATTTTATGTATAAATCTCTTGCACTACAAAGAGTACATTTCCCAAGTACTACAAAGAAAGCTTAGGCCTACCTTTTGCAGTATATCCAGGTTCAGTTCCAAATTCTGTAAAACAACATCTCCACCCCAAACTGAAAGACTCAAGTCCGAAGGCTTTAGATTCTTGATGTATTTGTTGACATATCCCATCAACATTGGGGTTATGTATGACTCCAGCATCTTGCTCCTTTAATACCATCAATGATTATAATAACGCTTCACATTTGTATATTTTGTGCTGCATCACCGATAACTTCTCCATAAAACAATACGCAAACTCAGCAACAAGATACAATAAACTTCATACATGGGAGACATATGCTACCTTTTTTCACTGCCATCCCTCCCCCACCAAAATATGTAAATCTGTGGCACGACAATTTCCCAAATGGAGGGTACATTTTGCAGACGTGACAAGTCAAAGGTTGTTGTTGCCACGTCCTGTTTTCGCAGCCTCCCGTTAATACAAATGATGGAAATGAGACAGGTCGAATAAATTGCGCGGGAAATTTCTAGTGAGAATCTCTCTCGCAGTGCATCCACTTCTCTCTAGTTAGGTTACCTGAAGATTTCCTTGTTTTGAAGAAAATTTCCTTGTCAAGCTAACGCCTTTTCCTTGAAATTCCCTTAAATCTAGTTAATGCTTTACTCATTCAAAAGGTGCACAAACCGATGTCTTATGTCTTGTCTAACCAGGACAATGTGCTATGAAACATCAAAGTTTTGTTCTGCCAGCATGCTTACGTTATTTTAGCAAGATATCTTAAAGCAACAGCAACAACACACAATTTTGTGAATTTTTTTATGACATAGATGTGATCAAATAACAATTTAAGCGCGGCGCATGCTGGCACTTTTTGACAATCTGTACTCAAAATTCAAGTGAAACTTTGACCTTTGATGAAATATCCTGAACGCACCAAACATAAAGAAGAATGTTGCTTGCAGAACTGGTAAAAGTACTTTGAATAATGAATTTCCTGAAAATTCTCTAGACATCAGAGAATTCCCTTGAATTTTCTTTAAAAATGTCATCTCCTTTTTGTATCCTTGTGATCAGCAAAATTTCCTTAACAAGCAAATTTCCTTGCAAGTGGAAACACTGTTCCCTCGAGTCATAAAGACGATTGTGTCGAACTAATTTGATGACTGATGAGGGTTTAACTAGAGATAGATAGAATTACCGTAATTTTTAAAGATTTACTAAAGTAGTTGAAACTCCCCAAAAGATAACTAGGGCACGGAGCACCCAACTCTCTTCGTTTTATCGTGATGTTGAGCCTCCTACCGATAGATTGCAGTAGCCTCAGCATAATCTTGGAAGCAAAAGGCTTTGTACGTAAGAATAATTCCATCGCACGGAATCATTCTAGTGGAAAATATGCTTCCCGAACCACATTCTGAGCCTTCTGAAGCAGGGGTCCCTATGCTGGAGCTAGTATGCATTCTGGGATTTTTGTTCGCCTCAGATTCTAGCCAAAACTTCTGGGATAAAATGGCTCGCCATTTGAGCTGGTAGAACTTAGGCAAACTTGACGTAAATATCGATAAAACTTGCCAAATTACAACTGGCGAGTTTATACGAAGGTTCGTGCTCGTCACTGATCCCGCACAAAAAGGGTCTAGCATCCAGTCTGGTGTTGGAAGGCTGGAAAGCAGCTTGCTCCGTAAGGGGACTACTTAAACTATTTATGGAGCTCCTCTTTAGTCAGTCCATACTGTATTAAATGTATTTTGTTAGAGTTACATATTATTGTTGTTGTTGTTGTTATACTTGATGAATGCATTGATGAAAATTGAATTGAATTGGGACTGGGGACTATAAAAGCCAGAAATCTACTTCTGTGGAAGCATATGCGGCAGACAATCTTATACGTACCCCAAGCAGTACCATTTTTGGGGGGCATGGAGGCAAAGTATTCCCAGGTACCATTGAGTAGCAAATTCATTTAATTTTTTCATTTAATATTTAAACATAAACAAGATCTTTCAGCAAGATAAATATACTTAATTACAATAAAAAGACAAAAAAGACAAAAATTCAAATAAAAAGAAATGCTGCTCTTCCAAGAGGTCGTGTGTGTGCCTTGAAGGTTCAGAAGATACTCTCTAAGATGTTTTTTAAAGAGAGCGAGTGACTCTTGTTCTCGAATGTTGTCAGGAATTTCATTCCAATTTTTGACACTCGAGAAGTAAAAACTTCTCTCTGCATACTCAAATTTCCAACACAATTAGTTTAACACAGACTTAATACACTTTTTTTAATATAAAAACCACTTTTTCCCTCAGCGTCAATTGTCTTGTAAGCTTTTTCCTATAAAAACCCTGTATACTCAGCAAATACTTAGCTCCTTCCAAAATGCTCAGCAAATTTAGAGCAGGCCCCCTGATTTGTCTTGAAAATGGCCACTGACTCCAAGACTGAGCTCTGTTGTCGGAAGAATTCCACGATGTGCTCTCAGTAGAAAACTGTTACACTGTTATGCATAGGTGTTATGTATGGACTGTTATGTGTGTTGTGTTATGTAGCAATACAACTCTGGCTATTGATAAAATATTTGTCAAAAACTAGCGGTCTGAGACCCAAGTGATGCTGCATTGTATGATAAGAAAATGCAAAGAAACGTTTCATTTTCAAGCTTTGTGCAACTCTATAAACAAATATGGAATGATATTCTTCTTCACTAAAAACTGAACAACTGTAAATTAAGATGGATCTTAAATACAATGAAAATCAATCTAAAGCTAGTTATAGAACTCAAACTTTCATTATATATTCTGGATATTTGTATAAATTTTGCAGGGATAAAACTTGAAATATACTTGAATTTACTTGAATTTACCTGGTCAGTAAGCTGCTCTATTGTCACTGATCAATATTGAGGTAGAAGCACAAGGATGGCTGTCGAATATATTATCACTGTATTATAAATTCTCTTGTATTCTGGTTGGACCCCGAGAAGAATTTTCAAAATTAAAAGTCTCCGATGGCTGGAAAACGCTATTTTGAAGTTGGATTTTGTAAATAAAGCCATTTCATAAAAGAGCCAATTTACTAACCTTTAAAGCAGAATTTATAGAAAGTGTGCTACGAATTCTATCTTGAGATTGGCTTTTGCAAATGCAGTGTTTCATCAGAGAGCATTTCTGCCAATCTTTGAAGCAGAATTTGCAGAAAGTGAATTATGAGCTAAAGCTTCAGAGCTCAGAGGATTGCACATTGGTCCTTTAACTATACATTCTTCCAAAAATTGTCTGAGCCAACTTTACTTGAATTTCACCAAATTTCAAAAGTTAGGGGATGTTACATCACTACACCTTAAGGTCGCTACGTCCTTGCACGCATTAGAAAGCGAAGGGTGTATTGGAATGTTTTCCAATGATTCCTTCTCACTTTTATCTTAGTTGCGGGGCCCCGTTTGGGTTACCAAAAGCGCGGGGCCTTGGGTCATGGCCCCAATAAAACCACCACCGACTTCATCCAGTTAGCTGTTCCTACGCCTTTTCCTATACTTGTTCTTCAACTAAGCAGCTGGACCACCTCTAGCTACCACATAGACTACTAGACAGTAACCAACGTACTAAGACTTTACAAAGATGAACGTATGATACTGAGAGCAAAACAACAAGAGGAATCAAAGTGTACTTTTCCCAACCTAACTAGCACGAAGTGAAAAATGATCGTTGTACCTGGACAATAATTGCCCCTATCCTACACAAATACAATGTGATTTTGGGCAGAAAGCTGGACAGTTTCTAGTGCACCAAGAATCCATTCCAGGAACGTGTGCATATGCCCCTGCTCCTCCACAGCGCTTTATCTTAACTGTTTTAGCTGAGCATGTGCAGTGTGACTTAGGGCAAAACTGAGGGCAGTTTGAATTGCACCAGGCATCCATTCCTGGCACGCTAGCATACGATGCAGTTGCTCGACATTTCTGTCCCAGTGGAGTGGTTTGTACGTGGATTGATCTCTGGGGTGATGTGCCCATCTTCTCTGTAGTTGATGTTTGCCTGTTTGTTTTAATAGTCGTCTTTTTTGTTGTTTTAACCGTCTTTTCACTTGAAGGCGCGCGTGTAATTTGCGTCACAGGCAGTGGAGTACGTTTGGTTCCAGCGGATGCTTTGGTATGACTTGTGACGGTTGTTCGCAGATAATCACTTTCTTCAATGCTTACATCTGCGCAATTTACAAATGTCTCCTTAAAAGACAAATTGACAGTTTAAAAAGGGGTTGGCTTCGAAGCAATACTCTTAGGTCCCGAATGAGCGTTCCCCCGCTTAATTTTTTCAAAGATCTTCCAACCCCCTGCTCTAATTAGGGCCCCCAGCTTATTAAATTTTCAGTTTTTCTAGGAGAAACCTACAAAAATTTGTTACTTTTGTTGAGTTACCCAAATAATGAACGTGATATATGTAGCAAGATTCTGAAAAGTATTTCCTTCCAGCGACATTAATCTGGGTATTTTGTATTTGTGCTGGTTGTTGCAGTTGTTCCAAACTTCCGACCCCCCGCATATTTCATCTTAAGAAATTTTCAAACCCCCTGCTTATTAGGACCCCCCGCTTATTCGGGACCTAAGACTGTTAACTTAGGCCCCGTTTACACTATGCTGTTTTCGTACGAAATTGGCGTGGAAATGTTCCGTTTTAGCCTACCGCATACACCGAAACGTTTTCCTATCAGGTATAAAATGAAGACTATTGCATAGGAAAATACTATAGCGTTTACCTTATGGCGTTTCCATACGAAAACATTTCCATACCGTTTTCGTATGAAAATGGTATAGTGTAAACGGGGCCTTAATCAAGAGTATAATGAACCTGTAACTTTTTGACTGTGGCCAACGAACAGCTACTGCAGCCTACTATTAATTGTACACTGAAATTCATAACTATCTATGTATATTTGGTGGCAAAAAGGGCCCAAGCACAAATACAACTGCTAACTGGCCCTATTATATCTTACTTATTATATCTGACTTACTTGCTTTCTCCTTTCATCTCTATACAATACAGTCTTGTCCTCATTCGCACTACTTTTGTAATCATTTCAAATGCATTCTTTGCACAAATACTTCATACTTCTACTAACTTCGGTTTTCCATTGGCTCCTATTACTTTTAATATTCATAGATAGAACCTCTTATGTAAAATACAATTGTTATTGCATGCCTAGAATTTACGCCTTGTCAACCAACAAAATTACTCAGCAGATCCCCTGGTTCCTTGTTTTAAGAGGGGGCGAGGGCTCTCTCTCTCTCTCAGTTAACCTATTTATAGAGCTCCTCCTCAATCTATCAATCTTAAATACAACTTGTGCCGTTCCTTTTGTAAATATCGTAATATGTTTAATTTTAATATTGTAAAGTTTGATTAGCATTCTATTTCATTTTGTAAATTAGTTGTTGTTTCCTGCCTTCCTTAAGTTTAAATTTTTGTGTGTTATGGTATATTTTTAAGTAGTTAGTTGTGGCGTTTTCTATTTTGTAAATTTTATTTAGGATTGATTGGTACTTCACAATTGAAATTGAACTACAATGTGTGCATGACATGGTTGAATTTGAATTGATGGAAGTGGTCTATCGATCTTAATAATAGGAGGGGGGATTCCCCAATTTTGCTCTATACTATTCACCTCCAAAAAGCAGCCTCAAAGAAAAAGTCCAGGGCTAAGCTGATTCAATGTGTATACCTGTGCGCCTTTTCCAATCCCGTTACCCGTTTCATCAGTACCCCAACTGTTACCAGCTCTATAAGTCCATCGCAGAACGCAATGCCTACACAAGAGATTCCGCGGTAGTTGCAACGAAACCTTGAAAAATCCTGCGCCTGATCCCTTAGGCAGGTAGTATCGGGTGCTCTTTGATCCAGCTACTCTGAGTAAGTGGTGCAGCTTCTCTTCTGTGATCGGTGCATGACCAATATCACCGATTTCGAATGTAAAATATCCCTTATGATGTGCAGAAATGTGAACCTTAACTTCAATTTCCTGTCCTTTGCTGTAAGTTTTAGTAATGATATTATTAGCGTATCTACCAGGGAAAACATGAGCTTGCTCTTTGCCATAAGGATCGCCACAAACTCCGCACATTCCACCACTTACACTCCACTGGTGTGCGAACCCTCCACAGTTCAACTCATTGTCGTTGTAATTTGCTGGGTTTTGAAAGCCTACCCTCCACATAGAATTGCGACTTGGTGGATCCATTAGCCGGCCATGGCCGAAAACAACTGAACTTGCTACAGACAGTAGCACACATAACGAAAACAAGCAGGCCATTTTGTAACGAAAAGTGGCCTAAATCTGCTTCAAATTTTGCGTCAACGCACAGTCAAAAACAATCTCTGGGTGGAAGGCCAATAATAGAGAAGCTCCAGCAAATACTGTTTATCCTCTCTTTTAATACTGCACTTAACAGCTCGTGGTAACCTAAAGAACATATCACCTTCCGCTCATGATACAATACAATCAAGATATGGTTGACCCGAAAGGTTTATTGCGGTTGGCGGATTGACTAACGGACAGTTTTTTCTGAACATCCAAAAAAGGCATCGACTAGGCAGATTACTGACGTCAACTATGAGTTATTGATGAGAAATAACTTAGCCCACTCACACTGTGGAGGAAAACAAAGACATTGAAATATAAATATCCTAAGTGGAGGAGCTGCTTTGTCCCAATTGTCCCAGTAGGGTGTGACAATTGGGTGTGTCTGTCACTCATCCAAAGAGAATACTTTGCTCTTGAAAATATGAGGTTATTGACATGCAGTCCTCGAGCAGGTATAATCATTCCAGTCTTTTTCAATACCCAAAAAAAACAACTAATGACGCACACTACAAAAAAAACCTGAGACAGTATTTGACAAAATATCAAGAAACATTCAGGCTAAAAATAGAACGTTTGCTTCTTACAAAAAACCTCTTCCAATGTAGTGATGCAAAACAAGAACCTCATTAGCTAACAACGTTGTAAAAATGATTGAAGCTGTAGTAAGGCATGAATGCTTGATCACCCACACGATTCTATTTGCATTCCTGCTGGTCAGCACTATAAGCCAGCCTAACGTCAATTGAAAACAAATTTTCAAGTTATTTATCTAAACCTTGCTAGAGACAAATTACACAGAAAATTAATCATAGAGAATACATATCAAGACATTGAACCTATTGAAGTTTACTTCGTTGTGCAATTAACATGCTAACTAAGCTAAGTGTCCTTACAAGAAAAAGATCTTTCAATTAGGGTAAGTTCCCATGATCAGTCAGCATACTATAAGTATACAGTTTCATACTCTAAAATCCAGGAAGTCCACCAGACGCTTGCTTCTCACGTGACTCAGTCCAAGCTTTTGCAATTGTGCGCTTCATTTCATCATCTCCATCATCATACATCTGTTTCATCATTTTCATTATACTTGATGATGGGTCCGCATCATCTTTGTCTAATTTTGGAGTTCTAAAAATTGAACAATCATACCAATTCTTACTCTGTGCTCTCCTCACTTAACCAATAGATTCCTGCTACGATTTACCTCAACTTACTGACTGATAAATGACTATTTTAAAATATCTATACAATTGACAATTCATCAATTTAATCACTTAAATCAACACATCATTCATCCAAGATTTCATGAATCTATTCACTTGATTGTATACTAATCAATTCAATCATTATAAATATACTAGAGCATATTGCAGTCCAAGCCCAGAAGAAATTTGTGTGAAAGCATCAATTTGCAAGGGCACCCTTGTCTACACAAGCAATTGCTCTTTACCATTTGTAATGCTACATGATCCAAAATTTGTGTATCCAAAATGCAGAGTATCTTGTTGATGAAGCATGTCAATAGTCTCATTTCGGATAAAACAGGATAAAGCAGAGCTATGTAAGCAAATGGTGACAGTCACTAATGTTGCAGTTGGGACAACAAAGTTCCTAATTGGCATGTGGGATTGCATGATTGAAAGATATGTTGTCATGGTCAACTTTTCACTCGTACTGGGGATTTTGCATGTGTGTTGACATGCACACATGTGATCGCATGTCTCTGGGCATGGACTGGCATAACAATATACTTCTGGTTGATCAAATTTATATGAAATATGAGTTTTTGTGATCACTAAGAACAGAAAACAGTGACTTATAGAAAATCATACACAACACTTAAATAATACAAAACAAAATAAGCCATACTCACTTGATTTCAGATGCAGCTTTTTCAGATTTTGTTAGATGTGACCAATTCCCTGCCTCTTTCTTCTTCAGAGTGATAATGACATTACCAGCTTTTGCCTGAATTGAAAAAACAGTCCTAAAAGTGGTAAGGCCTAACAAATCAAGGCTTTCCCATTACAGGTTCATACTTGCAGAGGTTTACAAATTTTACACAACTGAGCTAAAGCTTTCAATAGGGGAGAAAGCAATGATCAAATATACAGTACTTGGATGGGAAAATTGAAATGAGGCATGTTGGACTACTGCTACAAATCTGTTTCCCTGTTCCATTTTTGCTTTACTTTAAGATGAATCAAGATATCAACAAAGGTTTCAATATATTCTTTGCTTTTCATGCAAAGCTACACCTTCAACCTATGGTTGACTTAAGGATATGTGTATTTGAAAAGCAATATTGAGGTGCTCAGTCAAATATACTACCATCTATCTTGAGAAAGTCTTTTCAAGTGACCATGAGAGATTTCTGTAAAACAACCTCTTGCTTATGACTACAAAATTCAAATCATAATCAAGCCAAGTCTATAATAATATGACAATGTCTCGGTTATTGGAAAATCCTAATTTGACACAGTTCTGCTGATAGGTATACACATTTTTTCATAAGAAAACTGTAATTTTGCCTGAGCCTGAACTTTCTTAACTTTGTCCAAACTTGAGATTTTCTTAAATTTTTCCTAACGTTTTCTGAAATAAACTGGCTAAAATGGGTTAAACATTTGTTATTAATGTTGAATACTTGAATTTGAATTCCATCTTCAACATTTTGAATGCAATAATGACAAAATATTGATTTTTGGCCAATAAAACACTAAATTGTGGAAACTGAACCTAGTGATTTTCTTACAATTTCTTTACGATTTTGACTATTTGAGAGCCATTTTCTTATAAACGTTTTTCTTATAAAAAATGTGTATCATAAAAAAGACCCTAAAGCCTGAGCTCAATAATTTGTGTGAGCATTAAAATGTCCCTTTTAGGTACAAAAGCTCACACATTACATTCTAAAAGGCACTTTAATTCAAATCTGTATTGGACCATTTACTACTCAGCATTTTCTGCAACCACACTTTACCCCACATCTGCACTCAAAGGCACAAAGTACTTTCAATGAAGCCTGTCTAAGTCAATATGACTTATTAAGAACCAAAAACCAGAAAATCACACCTTCTAACATCACAACCTTTACATGCTTTTAAGATTTCAAATATCCCTAGATTGAAGTCCCCACTTAATTCTGCTTTTAAAGGGTCTTTCTAAATTTTTCAAGTTGGTTGTTTTTATAGGACTTTTGCTTTGTTCAAGTCAAGGCCTGAGCACTAAACACAAATGGAACTAAATATTTAAAACTATATGTATCAGCATAATATAAATGGCTAAATCTAAACAAGTTAGACAACTGCAAAATACTACTGCTCACCTTCACTGATGATGTTGATGGATCAACTGGTTCCAGCAGCTTCTTCACATTCAGGTGATGATTTTTTTTATTCAAATTCATCACAAATAGCTCAAAGGAATCAGATTTGGTATTAAGTTTTATATTCTCTTCTGGAATACTTTCAACTCCACTGAGGGAAATATATATTTTTACTGATTTCGATGTTTGATCCCAACCTAAAAGCACACAATATTAATATGTAATCCAAATCAGAGTAATGCCAAAGAGGGCCTGATACAAGCTAAGAAATCTAAACAGAACACTTGTTGCTCTTCCAAATGATAATTGTCATAGGCGAATGATAAAAAGAGCCAATTAGCAGAAAATCCTGGATGCATAAACCAAAATCAAATGTAAAATAAAAGGGAAATTACATCATATCAACAGCAAAAAGAACAATACTTGACTAATTGAAACTGCTAAGAAAAGAAATTGTTTCAAGGCTTGTCAACATCTTTATTTTCATACTAAGTAAAGAAAGAGATACACAGTGTGTACTAAAAATGTTATAGTGCCAATGTAAGCTAGCATGAAAAAAGTAAGAAAATAACTTATTATATGCATCTAGAATCAATATTAAATAGGTAGCTGATCAGCAGAAGTTCATAGAAAATTGCTAGCAGGGGGGTGCATTTAGGGGGGAGAGCAAGAAAATATTGAAAAGGAAAGTAGAAGTGCAATGTGTAAGATGAGCATTCATGTCTATCAGGGGTGTCAAAATTATGGCCCGTGGGCCATATGTGGCCCACCATCCAGTTATTATTGGCCCACATAATATCTGAAAATGCAGTTAGATATCATAGAAGTCTGTATATATTGTCAAATTTTTGCAAACATTAACAATATGTCTGCTAATGATAAGTCCAAAGCACAGCATAAATGCTAACACTGAGGGTAATGTTGTTGGCATCATGTATGTAGGCAAGCTAGAAATCCACACAGCATTAACATATCACTGTGCTACTTACATTGTGTGGCCCCACCTGTTGCTTATTGTTCTGTGTATAGCCCATACTGCAAAAGCTTTGGACACCCCTGATGTACATATAATGTATGAATCCATTTATGAATTGACATTATATATATAAATAAATAAATAAATATATATATATATATATATATATATATATATATATATATATA
>WIPJ01002510.1:93435-128345 GCA_018155075.1 Cassiopea andromeda | reverse complement strand
TATATATATATATATATATATATATATATATATATATATATATATTATATATATGCATATATACAAAGCTATGTATCTCACTTTGCAATGTAATTGAAAGTAATTGGAGGTCTTAATGGGTATCTGCAAATTCAGGAATGTCATTTCCCTGATATTTCTCTGGTTGTTCCATGATTTCTACTCTGTTTCCCTTGTTTCAATGTATATCCTGAGCAAACAGCACACACTACACTCATCACAATGCAAAGCTATTTAAGCAAACCTTGGGATAGTTGAGCAAAACAGCATGTTCTAATTTCATCACAAATAGAGAAACTATAAATTTCATTAATTGTAGAATTTGTTGTCCTGCTATCTTTTGAGCATATTTGGAAATTGATCTACTGAGATTTCCTTGATTATCTCTAGAATTGGTCAAATGCCATTATTGTCCCCTATATTTTTTGGGTAAAATGCATGTCCATGATTTACTCTGAATTCCCTGATTTAGCAGACACCCCTGGTTACTATGTAACAGGGCATGGGCCAGAAATAATCCAAATAATAAGAATCATCCATGCCCTTCTATTGGGCATGAAAGAGTAGCAAGTATTAAATAAAAACACAATGCTGGGAAACTAAAGCAGAGTTCAGCAAGATCAGGAAAACTCCCCATTGCATTGAAAGTGAATTATATCAATTAAAGCACTTTTCCACTGCGCAGAGCAAATATTACCATACCAATTAAAATGATAAGTCCTTACCATAAGATTGTATTTTTTGTGTGTATAAATGAACTCCTTCATTTTTTTCGTTGGATTTGCTTTCTTGTTTATCACTTGGCCTCTGCTCTTCTTCTAACTTTGGAATTCTGCTTTCTAATGTTGTAATCTCTGAGGCAATTAGTTGCCTTACATTACATCTGGTTGCCAACTTCAACAACTTCTGCAACTCTTCACAGTCTTGCTTGAGCTGTTACAAATAGTCAATTTACAAAATAGCATTTTGCTTGGCAGATACAGCAGAGTCAAAGCACACTTCCAACGGAATCCAACTTATAATCTCTCTTTTAACAGTTAATCTAAATGATCCTAAAGTTATTTTACATGTAACAGCTATCTATAACTCACGTCAAGTCTACTAGTGTTCAAGAAGCACGTGTGATCCTCAAGTGCTAAAGTATAAATATATAAATGAACTTATCGCAATGGTATAAATACCTCTTCAACTGTGTCCATTGCTTTAATTTGTACTCTCTCTCACAGACGCTTCCGTACAAACTGGTATTGTGTATTGAAGCACGAGGAGTAACAATCGAGGTTGGAACTTTCTGGAACCGTCAATCTCGTCTCCTACGCAGTAGTATCAGAGAAGAAACAGGAAGCAATGTTCTCTTTGAAGTACAGGGTTCCTTTTACAAGAAAAAAGTTTACGAAATTGAGGTTCAAATGGCAGAAATCTCAAGAAAATCGTACGAAAATCACAAGGCTCCATTTTCAACGTAAAATTTTTTGTTGGTCAAAAATCGATAGTACATTATTATTGCATTCAAAATGATAACGATCTCTATTATTGTTAATGTAATAAAATTCCATTTATGGAATGCAAATGAATACACATGATAAACAGAAATTGTAACCCATTCTAGCGATTTTATTTCAGCAAAAGGTAAGAAAAATTAAGGCTCAGGCAAGTTATGGTTTTCTGTTATAAAAAGGACGTGCAGTTGAGATAACGTAAATTTTCTGTTTTGCACGCTGGGGGGGGGGGAGCTTATTGATTTCAAGCACTCTAGACGGGGTCTTATCAGTAAGAGTGGATGCGAGATAGTTCTCAATAGCAAACTAACTATTTACAGCTTGAAAATAGAGAGCAATATTAAAATATCACGTTTGTACATCACTAGATGGCATGACTCGTCAGGGACCACGAGAGGGGGACAAATGCCCCAGGGCCTCAAGGACCTGAAAATTTTCCGCTTGCTCCGCTCGCAGGGGGCTTTATCTTTATCTTTTGCCCCGAGGGCTCTGAATTCTCTCGGCAGCCCTGCGTCTCATACAAATGAAATTCAAAGCAGACCAATGAAAATTGAAAAATTGCGTAGTAACCTCACCCTTGATATTAATTGTTTCTTTGTGCAGAACGTCAATCTATGACTTTGATTCTGGGTTTCAAAATTTGTTGAATCATCTGTGACTTTTTTATTTCTTCGCGCAAGATTAGGATTTTTGCGACGGCCAGCATATTTCCTTGATGTACGAAATCTTCCTTTGTACATCTTGCCTCTCTATATCTCGCAAATTCATAAAATGACAACAATATTTTGAAGACTTCTTCATTCGATCTTTACCACGAGTCTTGATATGTTGAACTGATGTTTACGAATTATGATTTTAGCTTCTAGCTTACTTACTTCTATGAAGCTTACAAGCGTTTGGTACTATTCAATGTCTTCTAGGGGGGCTTCATGGAGATGGGGGGCCTAATAATTTCTTGGTCCAGAAAGGAGGGCTAATTGGAGAGGGGGCTAAAAGATAATTTACGGTAATGTATAGTGGTTGGAGAAAGGAAGATCACTACTACGCATAGTTCTCATTGCTTTTACTAGTTAGGGAGATTGTCCCATAAATACCCCAATATTCAAGAAATACTGAAAACAAACTTGGAGAGATCATAAATACAGCATTTTATTAAGGGATCTAATGAGGCAAAATGTTATACTTATAGTCGCTATGAAAATTGAATGGAGGGTAGCCGAAGTTTGATTAACATTAGCACTAGAGCAACCTATGATTCTTCGAAGGGGTGGAGTTAAAATTAGAGACAAAGGGTAAACTGAATAAGTAAATGTGAATATTCGCATAAGGAGCATTTCATAATATATGAAAAGTTATGCATGATATTCAAGTGTAACAACGCCACTAGCACAAGACAAGAATATAAACAGTTTCCATGTGTCGCTGGTGCTGAGACCCATCTCATATCACAAAACATGAAATTTAAGAAATATTTGACAAAATACTATGACATGAAATATGAGAAAAATATACGATGTTCACTAATGTATGAATTATCAGACATATCTTACAATATAAAATATCAGAGGTATTTACAGAAGTTCAAAATTTTGATTTATAGTTTTAACAAAAGATGGTGGTTTTAAGTTAAGTGAACTTTTGCTGTATAACTGATACTACAATTATGAATAGTGACTCGCTCATTCATCAGCGTGACTTTCCCTTCGGCAGATGAAAGTAGTACAATACTACGAGTCAAAGGAAAGGATAAAATTCTGTAAATGCAAAAGTGCAAATTCAAATACGACATGAAAACAATTTGTGTGAATGCATTTTCAAGAAATTCTCTCCCATTGGTTTGAGATTCATAGATTGCTGTACATATATTATACAATTGACATGGCCTAACCAATTGGCAAGGTTCTTTTCTTGCTCAAAAAACATTTCAGTAACTACACTAAGGCTTAGTATCTGAATGAAGATACTGAAAAAGCTCTGCGTGTTTGCTTCTACTGTTAGTAAAAACAAACGCACAGAGCTTTTTCAACATTTTCATTCAGCATATTTTCTTTAGAACTCTATTCGATGCATGCTAAAAATTGCTAAGTGTTTGCCCAAAGTATACTTTTCAGAATTTCCATCCATCTGCAGAATAAATGTGCCGCAATAACGATGCTCTTTACGCTTTCAAGAATGTGATCTGTTTGGGATTTTGACATTTGTCATTATTCTTGGTATTATTGGTCTCCTTGCTACTAGTTTTTACTTTCCTACTGGGTTTGTCTTCTTCTTTCGGTCTGTCCACCCATGGTGGCAACTCAATAGCCAGCAGCTGTGATTCTTGCACACGAGGACCAGTGTAAGTCAGATTTTGTCGAGAATGCACCACCGACGACACAAGTTCGTTTACCTAACATGATGATCAAAATATTGTATTTTAGAGCAAATTCCTTTCAATGCCTTTTGAGAAGACCATCTGTGTGGCTACAACATATGGACTCTGTTCGTTCTCAAAATCTCCTTGCTGGTGACTTCACTAAAACATACTTGCTTAGATCTTAACTTGATATAACGAAAACAGATGGACGATCTAAATTAAAGTGAATCCACTAACATGTAAACAAGAGTATTCGTCTGTTTCTCTTGGATAAGATCACTATACCCTGCAAAATTTCGTAAAGGTCAAATCAAAATAAAAGCCACCTCCCTTCAAAAGAGTTAAATTAACACTCATACCTTTCTTTTTTCTTTGATAACATTTGCTTTGATGTCCTCGTAGCGTATACAAATACGAAGTATTTCACCGTCGGAGGTCGCATCATGGCCTTTAGACGCTTTCTTGATACCAGGTAAGACATTCTTTGAGGAAAATGGCGAACTGGCATCTGAAAATATCCAAACAAACAAAGACATTATAAGAGCAGTTGAACAATTGCATGTCATTGCAATTCCTGCTTTTTGAACATCCTACTAATGATTTCGGCACATTAACACTGATATCGCTTCTCATACTTCAATAAAATAACAGCATATTTCAGTGGCTGGGGTTAAGTTGACTCAAGATTGATACCACAGATTATCATTAAACAAATAGGGCAAAAGCTATTCGAAAAGTAATCCAAAAGCTAACTAATCTCTCTAAATAATCTCCTCAAAAATTCTGTTTGGGAACTACACATAGCTAGACTACATTCGAGACCTTTTATACGCCAGTTCTGTGGCGAGCAAACACCTGGGAAAATACTCGCCAACTGTAATTTGGTGAGTTTTGGCGAATTTTATAAGCATTCATGTCAAGTATGCCTGAGTTCTACCAGCTCAAATGGCGAGCCATCCTTTTCTAGTAAAATTTTGGCTAGAATCTGTGACGAGCAAAAGTCCCAGAATACGTACTGGACGCATAGCTCTTGCTAAGAGTCCCCCCTGAAAGAGAGAGGAGGTAGGGGTGCTGTATTAAATCCGATGAGGGTTTCTACAGAAAGAAAATCAAACCATATGCCACAAAATTTTTGTTTTATCTGCTCATACAGTCAACATTTTGCTTCTCGAAATTCTCGTCAGAACATACCTCGAGCTTCCCCTGCGACATCCGCAATGACTGCAGTTAAAGCCATCTTAACAGCTTCACCTAGTTGAGTAGTTAAAACTTCTGCTACTGATTTCCCAGGAAAGATCCTTGCAAACAGAGACATGACTTCCTTGTTGCTGTTATCAAGGCACAAAGCCGAAAGAACATCGATTTTAGCGTCTTCCTGGTTCTACATGATAGAATACATAAATGAACTGCAGTGGAAACAAAGGTGGCTAAATTTATGGAATAATAACAGGAAGAAAAACATCAAGTTTGAAAGTGAAGTTCAAGTCTGCAATTTTGAGAGTAGTTGTAGATAAACTGTAAGCATTGAGTCCAAAGACAACAGCTTTTCTCTCACCTTAATAATGACATGATATCGATATTCACACGTTCACATGCAATAAAGTATTGGAACTCTTGATCAGCAACCAAAAAATTAAAAAAAGACGTCACCCACATCTACCTTAAGCATGTATCTCGATCGAGCCCTCGATGCATAGAAAGAAGACACACTTGGGTTGTAACTTATTGCTACAGAAAAAAACTCCTCCGCTTGTTGATAGTTTCCACCGTTGTACTCCATAATCCCCAGGTCGTTGTACACATTAGCTAGCTTGCATTTCACACTATCATCTGATTCATCAATATCAAGAGCTTGCAGGTAATCAGACAACGCAAAATGAAGCTCTTTTGTACGATAGAAACAGTCTAAAACAGAAAAACGACGATTCTAACTGAGAAAACAGCCAGAGTTAGGGTAACATGGCACAGCTTCATAGAAGATGGGACTGCAAGTCATATCTTCAACTACAGAAATCAGTTTGAAATTGGCATTAATGTAGCAAACCTTGATACTACTACCTTCTCTTCAGAAGAAACTTCAAAGTTACGCTTGAGGAAACTTCTACAAGCGTAACTTTGTCAGGCCGCGTGAATGAAGCTCTTGCCACATATATTGAGAAAATTGTCCAAAAATGGATACTGCATTATCAAAAATTGGATAGTCCCAGCTCTTTCAATTTAGCAGTAAAAACTAGAACTGCTCACGAATGATTTTCAAATGAGACTCTGCTCTAGAAATGTATAGAGGCAGCTAGAGTTTAGCGCTCACGCATATTCTCTAAATGCTCTTGAATCCTGAAACAGTTGCCTGTGATTCTAGCATTCACAAAGCCATATCATTTTAACATTTTTCATGAAAAAACCCCTAGGATTCTCCAACAGAATGGCTCTAGTTTTCATAAAATTAAGATGGCTTCTGTACCTCCTCGATTTTTGTATAAAGTCTTGTCAGCTTTCTCATTTTTGATTGCCTTGTTTAGGAGAGTAATCGCCTCTTCATAATATTGTTTCCTGCAAAAAGACATAGCATCTTGCTGCGTAGAAAGCTATAACAATTTCAAGTCAAAAGTTGCAGATTTCTGCACACAAAAATCCTAACTGCAAGTAGATACGCAAATTTGTAAATGAGAATTTCTGTTCTAGAAAAGTCTAGAAGATTTGGCATTTAAAACGAAAGAACGCAATGCTTCAAAAGAAATTTCTCAGTATTAAATTTCGAAACGCTTAAATGAAATATTGCTAAGAGAGGATAAACTGAATAACTGACTTCTGTCTATAGCACCGATGAATGATCAGACTCAGGAAAGATTAGCAATTGAAAAACGATCAAAAATCTTGAATTTCACTAAATATATTTGGATTTTCACTTCAGATAGCTCTATAATTTTTGGCAACATATTTAGAGGTTTTTCTTATGCTAAGAATTGCCAGAAACCGCATAAAATGCTAAATATTGTAAGAATTGACAGGAAATGGCCTACGTGAAGCAGTCGACTGCAAAATCGTTGTACGTGATCAAAAGCTGTTTCTGCGCTTGTTTGTACACAGAGTGATTTTGATCATGTTTGGTTTTGTCCATTGCCAAGAGCAGATCATCCACAGCAGCTACGAACTCGTGGTTTCTGCGCAGGAGTGATGATCTGGAAAAGACAGGCTCCACACCAAATAATCAAGAAGTTTATCCTACAAATAAGCCTATTTCATTTGATTGATTGCTTTTGATGACCACGCATGTTCATCAAAGCTATCAGACAAATAAAGTAGGTGAGAAAGACAGCAATTGAATAGATTAAATTCTACCATCACTGGGTGTTTTGGCTTCAATTAGAAGCAGAAAACTACAAGGTTGAAAGAAGCATGAAACAAGATGACCTACAACTGAAGAAGCTATGTCATCATATCTCTCCTCAAAAACTCACAGCACAAGGACTGGCAAATTATCACATTCTAAGAAAGTATCTCTGTTTTGCCAATGCTCAACTATGAAGTATACTTAGTTATACTTGAATTTCCTTAGTACTGAAAACATTTGTGTCACAGAAAATGAATGTGTGATAAAGTATTTTCCATACCTGTAGACATGAAGTTCAGGTGAGGATGGATTCACTTCAATTGCAGATGATATTTTAGCAATTGATGCATCTTTCTTTCCAATTAAATCAAATTTCATAGCCTGAAAAGAATGACCCATTACAATAATGGCAGATTTGCAGGAGCAATACTGTGGGTCCAACATCTAATCCAGTTGAAAATGCTGCAAGCTTCCAGAACAAAATTGTATCAATAACAGACAAGGGAAGTCCCAATGTTTTCCAAAAACACTTGTAATGATGGAAAGAGGTATAGAGGTCCATATCAAAACACGCAACAAAACAAGAACATTGAGGATAAGTAGAGAGAGAGAGGAAAGACAAAACTTGTTGGTAAAGCTTATGGATTTAGGTTTGATAACAACTAAAACTCATACAAGAAAGCTGGCATCTTAGCTTGTAAAATATTTTATAGAATCAAAGTAATTAATGAATACCTGTGATCTAAATAATTCAGCTCTTTTCTGTATTGCAATAAGCATCTCCTTTGCTTCAGTGTGACTGGGTTCAAGTTTCAAGGCATCTGCTACATCAAAATAGCACAAAGAATCCTGCAGAAGACAATACAGTAGATGAACTCACAAAGTGAGCAAAAGATTAGCAAATGGTCTGATCCTATCATATTTTTATAGCAGGAGCTCTATCTCTGATAAGAAATAGTCCAATGTTTCTAAAAAGGGTCCATTCCTAGCATTTGTAATGGTAAATTCATGAAAAGAAGCATAAGTATTTCTGTTAATCAAAATCACTTCACAAAATGGCTACATACATTTCTAAAAGTTTCATGGATCCTTGCCCTCATTACATATAGATCAGCATTGGTCTTTTCAATCTCAAGTCTTTTGTTTACCAAGGCCAAACACTCTCCATGCCTTTGTAGGGCTGCCAAACATGCAATGCTAAAATGACATGCTATAAACATAACTTTTATATCAAAGTTATCAGTAAACAAAAGAATCCACATTATAAATAGGAAGTGATACCATCAACTAACAATTATTCACACCTGAATCTGAGCTCAACCCAGTTGTATCTTTTAAAAAAACCATGAATAATTGAAGATTTTTTACAGATATGCTGATCAGTCTACAATTGGGGGGCAGGGGTGGTAAAATACTGAAATTAAAGTAGCCAGGTGTGGGCTGCTTTAAATGAGAGCACAGCAAAAGACAAAATATATTTTAGATGTGCTTTCTGTGCTATGGACAGAAAGAACTCAATTGTCAAGGGCTTATATAGTAATGGCAATTCTGTATTTGGATCAGGCAATAAGAATGTTTTGATATGCATTTTTGAAATGTAAACATTCAGGTAGATGTGCATTTCTAACTAATCAATTCTTGTTCTCTTCCCCTCATTGGGTGTCCCTTGATACAAGTTGTTTGCATATATCTACCATAGTTGCCAAAACTCTTGGGACACTTTGCATTTTCTTGTTCTACACTCAACTGTCACCCCCCTCTTCCTCTAAACAATGTTGCTTTTATGGAGAAGTACATGTGATGATAAAAAATTTAACTTTCCAATAATGCTGTGTGTCTCATGAGCAAGACAATATTGTTCTAGGGGTAGGGCATTTTTTAACATACAGAGTGATGGGGAAATTCCCCACCAGCCCCTTTCATTGCCCCCACCAGTAGAACATGTTTGCCCCACCACTTAAGTGCCCTATTGATTCAGCGAATTTCTTGTTTTTGTCTTATTTGAACTATGTGTATACTTATATGAATTTTTCACTCTACAGTCTATGATAATATTTTAAAAGAGCTTTTAAAAGCCTGTTAATCTGTAAATTCTGCATTTATCTAGAGAGTCCTCTTCTCAAATGCCCCACCAGTGAAAAATCCTTACTAGGGGGGTGCATGTAAGGTGCAAGGGTAAAATTCTAAGAGTATTATGTTTTTCATAACATTCTGTAAATGTCCCAAGGACTTTTGGCAACTAATGGTAGAACAAATGTAAAACTAAACAAAGGTCCAAAATATACCATCTCATATGAAATCCTAAAGAATCTGGTTCAATTTCCACTGCTTTTGAAAAGCACTCTAAGGCATCACCAAAATCTTCCTCATCAAAGAATGTCTGTCCTTGGAGATAATATAAAAATGCCAATCTTCTAAAAAGCTTTTCATTCTCTGGTTGGAGGATGCATGCACGTCTGTAATTACTCAAGGCTGATTGGAAGTCCGACACAAGAAGGTATGCCTCCCCTCTTAGCACAAAGTAGTCATGATTATCGGGGTTGAGAACAATAGCTTTTGTCAGATGTGAGATTGCAGCCAAATAATCACCCTTCTCCAGTGCTTCAGAGGCCATTCGATATCTGAAAATTGATAATAATATATAGCATTAATGTTCTGACTAACCATAAGAAATAACATATAATAGTAAAATGGCAAATAAGTGTGTGTACACAAACGGAGACTTACAACTCATCTCCCCTCTTGGATACTATCTGTTCAATTACAAATGGTACCGGAGTTTTTCCTTTGTATCCACTCATGTCTGTGCTTGGCCTTGATGAGTCAGGGCGACTTGCGACTACAGGTCCAATTTGAAAAGCGCTCATTACTGTTACTCTTCGCCTATGCAATTCTTCATATACCATGTGCTTCAACGAGCTGCCATCATCTACATCACCTGGCCTAGTCTCCAGAGAGTTTATAGAACCAGCCGTTGTTAACATTAATCTTTCTTTTTCAGTACAGTCACTCTGTGGTCTTTCTTCGCTTGATGGCACACTGTCTCGTCTCCACTCACCAACGCTACGGGTTTCAGTGCTTGAAAGTGTATCCATGGTTAGATTGTCCTAATTATTTATGCAATACAAGCAATACTACATGTTTTTCAGGGCAGGCACTATTGCTTGCAGTAACTTAAAAACACATTCCGAATGCATTAAGCTGTGCATTTTCGCATCTTCCAGTTGCTCTTTTGTTGAATCAGTATAGCCTGTTGAAACAGCCTCTTCTTCATAGAATTACAGTTATTGCTATGGTTACAAGAGCCGAAAATGCAGTGGTGGGCGCCAGAGAAGAAATGCTGGGGGAGGGGGGATGATTACTGTTGTCAAAGTCCCAACAGTGAACGAAGCCAAAGAATTTTAAAGGATAGCACTTATCGTACTGGCTAAAAAACTAAAAAGATCGTGGAGATTGTGAAAGTGCTGACAGTGCACATTCCTGCAAAAATTTTCAGGGTCTTGCTATCAAATCCGTAATAATAATACGTAACCCATGTACTCTCCAAGCCGGAATAGACGTCCCCCTTCCCTGACTAATTTTTTTGCGAAAATTATAAATAATGACATTCTTATTGTAACCTCCCTGCTTACTAATTTTAAAAATAAAGCTTGCATCACTAGACGATGGTTGTGAAAAGAGAGAAATTACCTTAAGACACTACGCATTACTAGAACATTTTACCACCCCCGCTTCCCATTTATTGCAAACCCTGGCTATTTGGCTTTAGAACTTTTTTGTAACTCCCCAGCTATTACCACCCCCTGTTCGAAAAACACTGCTAATTTCCCCCCAAGATTGTCGATATAAATTGAGTGTCTTGGGGAATCGAGAATTTATGCTGAATAACTCCGCGCGTTGTATTTTTTTGAAGTACATATATCAATAAAGAAAACAAATTACAGGAACAACATACAGAAAATTAGTCCATACACAAAATAAGTCCATACAGTTCTCGACTCAATGCTTCCTCGAAGCTCGTAATGTTCAATGTTAATGTGTTCTCAACACAACTCTCCTTCTCGTAATTCGAAACACGTCTCCTCCATGTGCATGCTCCATGTCACCTCCGAAATTCAATTCAATTCACAACACCCCCCCTCTATTTCAGACTGGAGAATAGCCAGTAGCTCTTAGAGAACTTTCCACTGAAACTTTCAATCCTTGCTGTATAGTGTAAAGTTATTGATCTACTACAGTTGAGAGGGAGGGGTCTAGAATGTAATTTTCCCAGGTCTTAGGGGTGAGGTTCAAAGACATTGTCTTGCAAGCCACGACACTTTTTAATCCTAATTTGTAAGTAAGGAACTTTAAGAACCGGCCTTGAGCTAGGTTCCTCAAAAAAACCCGTTGTATCTTGGATTGTCATGATGAGTTACGTTAAGTGGGGTTTGTGCAATAAAATGTTATAGCGGTTTTGGGCATTCTGTACAAAATTTATCACTAATTTCATTCCGCAATTGCTTGTCGGTATAGAAACATGAATAATATTATCTAAAGGGAGAGCGCACATCCTCTTTTCCACATATGCCCTGTTAATAAGAAACTCAGAAACTTAACGATACTGTTACTTTTGTACTTGGTAAATAAATACTATCAGTGAAGTGCACCTATGTGATGCATAAAGATTGAGCAACTAACAGTCAAAACTGACAAATGTGAGCAATAATTTGAAGCGATTTAATTCATATGCATCATTGTAAACAAAAGCACTAGAGATAATGGCTACATTTTATTAAGCAAAATTCATGTGATCTTGTTCACAACATCTTGTTTTTAATTGTGAATTGGGCTGTGTCCTTGCTAAGGATGGAATTGCACAAAAACGTTTCTTAAGCAACTGTTTCTTAACAGTGGTTTTCAAAAGTCCGTCCTATTTACAAAGCTATGTAAATAATTAGTTAACAAACAATTAGAGAAGGGCAGAAGGAAATATTTTTCGTGCCGTCTTCCTGCACTCATGTGCAATATGCTAATGCAATACAACAAGCTGACCCTAGAAATAACTTCAAAAAGCAAAACAACTGAACTTCAATACAAACATTTATCTCAAGTATGATAATCTACGATGTATAATTAGTGTACAAATTATTTACAACTCTTTGAGTAATGTATGTATACTATAGTACACGGAGAATTCTTTATCGTTGTTGAGAGAGTAGGTACACATCAAACCAACCTGAAATCAAAATGATTAACAATTAAACAAAACCATAATTGTTTGGTGTAAACTCCGCTTGCACTTATTCGCACCGAGATGAATGTTCACAAAGAGATAAATGTAAATGTTGTGTCATATGTAACAAGTCATAGCTACTTCTATCTTTAAATATATGATTTTTATCAAAAATTACTTGGAAAGAAGTATGAAAATGAAAAATTGCTGAGATTAAACTATGAATAAATCACATATCCCTTCCAATAGACTAACGGCATCAACTGCAAGGCCCTTTGCGTGGTTATGGAGCTGGCGATGACGAAGACCTTAAACATTCCCAGGGAACTTTTTTGTAGATAAGATTCTTCCTAAATGATGAGGTAATGTTGAATGCGGCATGGTAAAATCAAAATCACTAAAAATTACCTCCTACTCTAACAAACCCTCATTCTATCTCCGAATTTTTTGTGCTACACATTTATCGGGCAGTTCTTGGCCAGCTAAAGAAAAGTCCATCTCGATTTCATCCTTATCTCCATTTTTCATTCTGACTTCTCATCCTCACTTTCATATCTTCTTAAAATACCGTTTGTTCATCGCAGATCAAACATTTTTCAGAGGGTCATGCAAAGAAATATTTGCGTTGCGTACAATAGCTACTTCACATGAAAGATGTAAGGCTCCATTAGGTAATGTGATCACATACGTCACTGTGCAGCTCCTCTCCAGTCGTTGGTCCTCTTCCAAATTTCACTCATAAGCATTCCTAAGCATCCTGCGGGGTAAAATTCGGGACTCAGTTAGATGTGGGTAAGATATATTTAAACAGCAGCATTAAGATGAAACTCAGTAATCTTCCTGCTTGCTGAAAATCTATTGCTTTCATAGACTTAGGAAATGAGGAACACAGGAGCACGTGGCCTCAAGTTTTCAAACTTTCATGTAAGCTGTAGCTGCTGCTGCCAGCTTCATACTTTCATGAGAATCAACCTAACAGAACGTTTCGTTACAGCTATGATCCTAGCTTGTTTGCCTTCAAATTTACATTACTTTCCTAGGCGATGAATCAATTACATATGCACTGTTTCATGCGTCAATTTAGCAATCAGCACTCCATTAAATTACTTCCAAAAAGGTAGAGAGATTCTTTATATTGAGGACCGAAATAATCACTAGGGAACATTTCGTATTTGCAAATACATTTAAGTTACTTTGGGAATTGTAACATAACATACATAAACAGAAACAAACCTTGATGAGTGTGGCAGATTATATCTGTTGTAAGGCCTTGCAAATTCAGTTGGAGGCATTAACGCCCTACAACAAAATTAATAGATGAACTCTATCGCATACAAGAATGGGTTAGAATTCGAGGCCTCAATTAAGGTCTTTATCTTTCTGATAAAATACTCCTCAAATCGTCAAATCAACACGAAAAAAGAATTTGCTAGACAAAGTTAACTTGCAAAATCTAAGTTTAAAGTCTGATGAACACATTAGAGCAAAATTTAAAA
This sequence comes from Cassiopea andromeda, assembly GCA_018155075.1. NCBI lineage: Eukaryota > Metazoa > Cnidaria > Scyphozoa > Rhizostomeae > Cassiopeidae > Cassiopea > Cassiopea andromeda. The sequence continues at coordinate 114,430 of WIPJ01002510.1, read as the reverse complement.
GACGTTAAAATTTGCCAACAACAGAAATGACAATAATAATGACAGGTAACACACAATAGGTGATTATTTCAATATAGATACAATAATGATACAAATCCTGGAGTTTCTATTTGAAGTTAGTAAATTTTTCAAAACGTCTGACATACCGTCGAAGAGTTTCCATTGATAATATGACTCCCTTCTTTTGGCATGATTTCCATATTCTATGGCACTCTTCGCTTACTTCTTGCTCCTGCTAAAAATTTATAACATGGAAAAGCTATTCACTACTCTCAGTCGATTAAAATCCTATCCTATTCTACTAAATTTCAACTTTTCGTTGCAACTACTGGGTTCTACTTCCTAAAAGAAAGGATGTTCCATGCGGCGCCATTATGTGATGTTTTGTCTCCATTGCTTTTCATTATTTTTATGGATAAGTGTATGAGAAATATCGGCGTTGGTGATCCCTGAGAGGAAACTATGGTATATGCAGACGACGTGGCAATTGTAGCTAATAACACGGAACAACTTCAAAGAGTAGCAAATAGATGGCATGAAGAAATGTCACAAAATGAAATGGAAAGAAACACCGGATCAGGAATGACAGAGTTTATGGTTGTGGCCAGAGAAGATTGTGAACAGGATTTAATTATCGACGAAAATCAAATAAATCAAGTAGAAAAATACAAATACAAATATCTTGGTGTCCATCTGAACAAGAGAAACGAAAAGGAGGGAGAGATAAATATGAGAATAAATAAGTACAATAACACCATGACCATGCTCTACCCGTTACTGAAGCAGAGAGACATCCCAAGGCAGTGCAAAACTACAACATACACCATGATATTAAGACCTATTTTGACATATGGATGCGAAACATGGGCGTTGACCGCCAAGACGGAATCTAGGATACAAGCTGCAGAAATGAGGGTATTGAGACTTATAAGAGGTGTTTCCAGGAGAGACAGGGTGAGAAATGTGAAAATCGGAGAAGACCTTGGAGTGACTCCCCTGTTGCAATTCATCGAGAAAAGGAGACTGCAGTGGTTTGGACATGTTAAAAGAATACAAGAAGATCGGTACCCCAAGAAATATTTGACATGGAGACCCATGGGAAAGAGGCCATTGGGAAGATCTAGGACGAGATGGATTGTGTTGAAGAGAACTTAAGAAGAAGAGGAACAACATTACATCAAGTGGAGGAAGAAAGGCTTTATGAAGAGAGAGGAGATTGGAGGCGTTTTGTGCATGGTCGGCCTACTGACAGATACTGTAACTATCTACTCAGGCGGATGGTGAGAAAGGTGAGAAATATATATATATATATATATATATATATATATATATATATATATATATATATATATATATATATATATATATATATATATATTGGATAGCAAAGGGGAATAAAAAAACTTACTCGTACTTCACCAAGAGCAGTGACTTCTTTTCCAGCTTTGGTGAAGTTTTCTGGTTAAGAAAGACCAAAACAGTTAACAGACAGAGGTATCATATTGATGTTCAATATAATGTAATGTCGTATGTAGCATTTTACGTCAATCTGCATAAAATATTGAAAATATATTTCTAACTTCCTTAGTTCTGTACGAGGTAGAGTCTTGTGATAGATAGTTAGAACTTCATCTGATTCAATTCATCATTGAATATGTAAAAACATGCACTCACAAACAGTCATTAAGCAAATACAAAATTCACATTGCAACATCATAAAATATGGAACTGTTCAGCTCAACTTTCCTAAACTACGTCCCACGAAAACGCCCTAAACATGCTGTCAGCGACTGTATCCTTTCAGCATGAAACACACTACTTACTGACAGGAGCTGTCTTGGGTCTCTGTGGTGGAGTATGTGCAACTGCCCTCCTGAAAGATGCAAAACTTTACTTTTACAAACGATGATGAAAATGGGACTAACTCAGTGCCTACCAGGTCTCACCTATATCTGGCAAAATTTACTTCTTTTTTGCTAAATATTACTGGTCCTTATCAAGGTATCCTCAAGTCTGCATGCCAATGCACTGAAATGCTAGGATGGTCACTTTTTCCCAGCAAAATAGTTGCTGCCACCAAAGGGTGTGGTCATCAAAGGCGTGGCCTAATAAAGCTCCTAAATATGTGGTAGCAGCCACTGTGATCAATGATCATGATAGGAATCACAAAATGAATAATAATTTATTAATTTATTCGAAATGATTTGTAGCTACTTGCCTATTTTGTAAACATACGTTACGTTTCATTTCAGTAACTAATACTTCGCACATTAAGTTGCTAGAAGTGAAATACCAGGTCTTACAGATAATAGTGTTTAAAAAATTATCAAACACGTCATCTTCAGATCATAAACTTTGATTCCATGGTCCAAAAGTAAAATATGACCCAACCGGGCAAATTTTAATAAAGTGAATGCCTAGATCTAAAAACATAACGCCAGAAATGATAACTGTAATTCAAGCATTTGACCATTTTGTGAATTTCGATAATGATAAGATGCTGGTAGAGAATATTGTCATGATCTTACCCGGCAATGTCAGCACTTCCCTTTCTTTGCATTCTGTGCTTGCTTTCTTGTGCTCTAGCTAATGGAATTTGCTTGCTTGTAGGCATTATTTGTAGGGGCTAAAAGGAAACACCTATTCGATCATTTGGTTGAAAGTTTCAATACATCGAGAGTAAATCAAACTTCAGCTTGCAGATGTCTCAAGAACAGGAAATTAATTAATGCCAAAGGTAAAGGAAGCTGAAGGTTATGCAAAATACGGATGATATATCATAGTATTCGCACTTAAACTTGTAGTTCACGGTTCAAAGTCATGTTGTCCTGGTTTCCAGTAAAAGCCTAAATGGTACAGTGTTTTCTGCGTCGTTGAAATCATTTCTCTAAGCCACTACGCAGCATCTTTGCAGGAAACCATAAACAATTTTAAGAGGAAAATACTTTTGTTATATCAGTGCTTTCTCTAACGTGCTAAGAGCTCCTAAGTATCAAGGCAGAGAGAGAAGTGCGACTTAATAACTAAATTTGCAAAAAGGCCAACCTTAACATGCATAAATCTGTTCAATGCAATCACTAATGTACCTGTGAAGCTACAACTCTTGATTCAACAGACCTCGAATCTTCATAAAATGGCCTGGGAGAATTAGCTGATTTTGGTCTTGTTTTCAAGTGCACTTGCTTTCTTCTATTCAGGGACACATGGTCTGAAGACATAGGTCGTTTAACAAGTCTAGTGGCCTTTCTATCGGATGATTTCGTTTTATCGCCACTGGCTTTTTTAAGGTAACGTTGAATAACCGCGCTAGTTGGCCTAGTCAGCTTCCTTTTATCACTAGGCTCAGTGAATCTAATTTTCCGCGTAGTTCTGTCAGCTTGGTGTGTACTCTCTTTGTTCTTGCTAGTAAAAATCCCATTTGTGATGCAAGATTTAACAGCAGTTGTTGGTCGACTGCATATTTCAGTACTACGTATTAAGCTACTGCTACTATTTTCCTTCATTTCGATTTTGGGAGGTTGCGAAGGAGGAGCCACCGCACTATCTATTTCTTTTTCTGTTAATTTCTCCTGTGTTCCAGTGGCAACAAGGTTATTCTTTTTAAGCTGATCGATCCCAGAGACAGCTCGCCAGATCAATTGAGGTTTTGTCTCCCCCGCACTTCTCCCCTTATGATGGTTTCTGTTCCTAGATGACTTCTCTACTTTCCTCTTATTTGATCCTAAGTTTGCTTTCGTGTATCTCCCATTTTCAGTAATTGTGAAGGAGCCACTTGTGGCGTCTTTATTGGGGGTTTTCACTACAGCTTGCGCTCCTGAGCCGTCACCAAGTTCCTTCGTTGGCAGTGGCAGTTTGGAGGTAACCTGAAATTTTGACACAAAAGAAAATTGAATGGCAATTAATAATACCACTATTAATGCCAATTCTGGTCTTTGGGGGGTAAAGTACAGTCTTTCTTTAGGAAAGGGGTGTTAGAAGTACAGAGGCCTTTGCCCTGCACAACAGGATATTCCCCTGCGAAAAATAAAATCCAAAATATGAAAATAGATTTAGAAAAGGCATTGTAAAGGTGATAGATATCACATAAAAACACCGTCTTTGCTAACTCTGAAATATTCTATTGGATTGAAACAAAATGTGACTATATTCATAACCATGTTTTCAATTGCCCTACAAACTGTGATGTTTTTTCTGTTGGGGGTGCAACACCGCAAATCTCCTTGGTATTTAGAGATGAAATCCAAAATAAACAGATAAGACAATTATATAAAAGCATAGATGCCACGAACCAAATGAAAAAACACACTTAACATAGGAAAAGGGCTTCAGGGGTATAACATCAAATTTGTAGTAAAGACTGCAATTAGGAGCGTGCCTCCCATTCCTATACGCTTGTACAAGAAACAAAAGCTAATCATAGAGATATGCAAACTCAAAAGATCCTAGAAATACCTGTGCTCCTGATGGTATATCAGTCCGCTTTTTTTCCCTGGTAGGAATTGCATTCTTTTTCAAAAGAGCAATCTCCCCTACACCTAAATCAATGTTGTTACTGGAGTCCCTAGAAATTTTTCCGTCTTTCACAACCAAGTCCATGCTAAGAAACTTCTCTAGTCCATTTTGTGCAACATATAGCTTTGCCCTGCAAATATCTTCCTCTGATAAAAATTCAACATTTTTGGATTTAATGATGAAGCCGAGACTATCTGATGCCGAGAAACACTTTCTCTTCTCCTTTGCAATGCTTTCCTTAATGTGGTCTTCCATTTCCGTATCATGTTTATGGCAATCCTTATCATCATTATCTGCAACATTTTTGGATTTAATGATGAAGCCGAGACTGTCTGATGTCGAGAAACGCTTTCTCTTCTCCTTTGTAATGCTTTCCTTAATTTGGTCTTCCATTTCCGTATTATGTTTATGGCAATCCTTATCATCATTATCTGCAACATTGGGAAATTTAGTGTCTTCGCTTTGAGGTGTAATTATCGGAGCTTTGTTCACCTCATCTGTTTCGGCTGGCAAGCTAAATTTAACAAACAATTTTTCAGCATCCTTTGAGGGTGCAGCGTTCTCTTCCACCAATTGATGTCCTTCAATGTCAGTTTGTACCACATCTTCAATCCTTTCTGAGCATTCTTCTTCATCTATGTTAGTATCGATTGACGATCCATCAACAGTAAATTCCAATTGATCCTTGTCCTGATTGCTGTTATTTGTATCTATTCTAATATCCGATGAGCCACAAGGAGAAACGCGGTTTTCATCAAATGTAGGACATTCTGAACCAAACATCGATTCTGTAATTTCATAGTTTTTTTCACAGGGTTCTGGTGATGGACATGGCGCGTTAGGGGACGTACATGCAGTTTCACCAAAAAGATGTAAAGACAATTTAGATAACTGTTTAGTAGTCGCGTCCTGTACACTTTTGATTATTTGTTCATCTAAAAAACAATTCAAAACCACGCATTGAGTTCATTTCACACCCCAGAAGGAAAACCTAATAGCAGTTCAGAGAAGACAGTTTTAGATTACTACAAGACAGACAGCAATGGATTACCATACTTTCCTGGGAAGAAATCGCCACGTTTATGGCATTTCTCACTCATGGAAATCAGGAGTCGTGCGGTGGAATGCTTTTTGTTTCAAAATGGCATCAAAAACTGACAAAATCATTCATCTCTTGATTAACTTCTTTAATTCTTAATAATCTGTTATTTCCACGATCTTAGGTCAAAAAATATAAGATAGTAATAGTCTCTAACAGTATTGAAACAGTGACGTTGAGGTTGTAACTTTCCAGTTGATTAAGGGTTAAAAATGCTGATATAAAAAATAGATAATTAAGCTGGTGCATGAAGAAGCATGCCTAGGATTTCAGGGGGTGTGCACCAATGCCTGTAATTACATGTCTTTCTTCGTGTATAAACATATGATGGTATGATATATGATACTATAAAAAGCGCACTATGAATGCTCTTAAGAAGTTGACGATATTATGTTCTTTTTAGGTGGTAGATAAGATCATGTGATCAAACTACACACAAATTTTCGATATGGAGCTTTTAACACTTTTAATTCATTTGAGGGTTTCAGTGATACGTGTCATTAAATGCGGGTGACTTTTTCAAATCAGCTTTTCGCGACATTTAATGCGAGCAGGGTTGTGAATTCCGGGGGGTGTGGGAGTGACACCCCCAACAGAAAAAAGAGAGCAATTGGCAGGGCAATTGCATCCCTTTGCACGGTACTCATTACATCAAAGAGTTGTGTCATGTATATATTCCAGTGCACATTCTCACTTGTACTATCTTTCCCTCGGCGCAATAGCGTGAGATCTTGTTTCTAGCGTTGGACTACAGGCATACGATGCCAAAGCGATCGGCCAACGTAGTATACTCGCACTTTTGCTTCCAGGTTAGGGGATCATTTTTCCTTCAGAGCACAAAGAATAATGATGACAGCAACTTTTCCCATGTTCCAAAAGGGCGTTGTCCGACGCTCTAGGGGGTGTGATCCCAAAAAAATTCCGGGGGCAAGCCCCCATGCCCAAATATTCCGCGCACTCCATCCCCACAGTAGCCACAGGCCCTTTCTGTTTGCACCCAATGATATGGCCTGCATGCCATCACATCAAAATCATTGGGTCTGTCTGTTTTTTGTGTTACTTTAGTGTACAACCAAGCCAGGAAAAAGAATTTCTAACATGATATTCTACATGGAATAAGTGCATCTTGGTGTCAGTCAAATGAGGATGTTAATCACTGGTACACATGGCGTTGTATCTTATCATTATTACCATTGAAATGGTGTTATTTTAACATCTGCTATCATGTTATAGATGAATATTATGGACAAAGTGGCAAAATCCACTTCTGTGGGGCACAAACCTTTGACACCCCCAATGAAAGTATGCTAGTTTCGCCCCTGGATGTGCGTGACAAATTTTGACAATCAAAGTCGCGACTTTCGTGACAATTTATGTGTTTAAGGTATCTTTCAGAATACTATGTCGGCCAATTTAAGTGGTAGGCCAGATTTGGTCCATGGACCATACCTTGGACACCCCTTGAACTACACCAATATCATCACAAAGGAAAAAATGAAGGATCAATTTCAGCCAATTTATTAAACTGAAGCTACCTGAAAATCTCTTTTGTAGAGTTGGTCTCTCCTGACAGGCTATAGTTTTTCCCTGCACTACAAGAGTAAAACAGATCAGGTTAACAAAAAGTAAAATGATTGCTCTATAGAAAGTTAGAAATAGTAATAATTTCTGTTTCTAAAGCAAAAACTTAATGGCTGTGTGGTAGTATAAGCTATATCTTCTCCCTATATCATAAGATTCTCCTGGCAGAATTCTTGGGGCTACAGTATCTCTGTCCTGTATCACAGAATACAAAATGAAGCATTGTAGAACAAAGAAATCCTCACATCTTTATCTTTTATCAGTCAATCAGTTGATCAATCAATCAATCACTTACTCAATCCATAAATAAATAAATAAATAAATAAGTAAATAAATAAATAAATCAATCAATCAATTTGGGTGCCAAGGATAGTGCAAAATGGAGATATTGTGCCAAATCATGGAAAGGATGTCAGTAACTCTTTGGCAAGGGGAATGTATGATCATGAATCAGAAAAACATTCAAAAATTGATAATAGCAAATACCTAGCATAAAATTGCCAATTCTTGGTTGCTCTGTCACTTGCAGGTACTCTGTCTGAATGCGTGGCTTTGCTGATGAAGCTCTTCTTTGCATTCTCCCATTTGATACTTGACATGATTCCCTATTCAGTGCTTTTACTAATGGTCCAAAGCTTCTAGATAGAACATCATATCAAAAGAATGAAAATAGATTTAGAAAAGAAAGCCTATAATATCACTCTTCTATTGACTACTCTGATGGTCTATTATTGGAAAATATAGTATTCTTTATTCTTTAGAAAAAATTATAGCAAACTGGTCTTTCTTGTCTACTACCAATAGAAATATAATTTGATAAGGAAAAAATATAGTCAATTACTTGCTGGCTATAAAAATGTTTTTTACTTGCAGAAAGTGAATATCAAGCAATGCTGGGTAAATCATGCCTGGTTGAAGCAATTCAATCAGTTAAACTACAATCTTTTCTAACAGAATAGAATTTATAAGAATAATAAGGCTCAGAATTACTGAAATTTAGGAATAATTGAAGATTAATACGTTATGTAGTGCTTGTTGCTAATTCTTAGTGTCATATTTTCATTATTTTCTGCTTTGAAAAAATAGTATTACTTGGAATTCAGAAAATGAACTGAACTCAACTGAAGTATAGAAATCAATTGTAGGCTTACCCAATAATGAAATGTTTAGAAACATACCCATTAGAAATCCTTCTATAGCTTTGCCTTTCACATGAAACCATGGGTGGATCAGGTTCTAGTGCTGTATAGGAAGAGTTAAGTCGATTGGGAGAGGAAGTTCGGTAATCACAACAGCAAGATGATGCCCTCTCCCGTGGCCCTGATCCTAGATTTACCTTCCGCGCAATGTAAATCCCGGACAATTGCATCTCCATTTTGCCATAAAGTACTTTACTTTTGCTTTGAGTTTTCAGCAAACACAAACGTAGCTATCCTCTACGTTATAAATAACACTTTACTCTTCAATGTGGTATGAGCAGTTGATGCCGTTTCTAGCCAACCGCCATATTTGTTTTTTACTCAAATGGAGGTAACATGCTCCTCCGCATTGACAGATATCAACAAACGGATCAAACTGCTTCCATGGTTGCAACACAACAGTGGATTGCCAAAAACAGACTGGCAAACAGAAATTAGAATCAACAAAAACTCAATACAGTAAACAAGAAAGAACAGTTCAGCTAGAATCATAGAAATTCATTCTATAGCGTTGCTTATCGTATGAAATTAGGCATCTTTCTTGCTAAATCAGTGGCTGAAAACACCAGTGACTGGAAACGATAACAAACATTCTATTAAATTCATCTTTTCACGTTCTAAATATCACTCAGCTCCTTCTATTTTTAAATTTACAGCTACTGTGCATACATGCCTGCCACAAATTTCAGTGATTGACTGCTTTATAATGGCAACAGAAAAGACATTAGTGTAAACATGACTTTTTGGCACTTTGAAGATTCACCTTTTTATAAAGAGATCACTTTATAAGGAAACTACGTGTAAAAGGCCAAAATATTTAAGGAATATTCACTACTAGAGGAAAAATCCCTAAGGAACTTTTCAAATCAACAAATGTTTACAACTGCAAGCATTCAAGAATTATGAAGCTGGTTCCATTCATTTGCGGCCAAAACTGGCACAGATACATTTATAATGTTTCTTTCCAGCATTGATACCTAACCTTTTAGTTTTTCTTATATTTCATCCTAGAATTGTAATTAGATTTTATAACTTAGGCCTTCCATTATTTTAGCTTATCTTTATTTGTAAATATTGTAAATTTTGAAAGAGAGCCCCTTGAAAAACGGCTTTTGCTGAAGGGTCACCTTCCTACAATATATGAAATGAATGACAACGTGTGAAATGAAATGAAACAAAAATCAGAGTTATAATTTTTTCTTAAGTTTGTACAACTCTTATGGTATTTAACGTGCTGTGAAAATTTAGTAACTGCTAAGGAACTTTAACTACTATAATCTGATCATTTGAGGTCCAAGAATAAAGGAGTTTATGGAACTACGCCTTGAGCTAGGTCAGAGATGTGCCGAGACACTTTTCATTGGGGGATGGGGGCGCTTTGACCAATTGACCAACTATTGTTACTAGCAAAACGAGGTCACGGGAGGTACTGTGACCATTTCTCTAGCAGCATACCCGACTTTTGATCAACTTTCTTGCATTTTTGAAAATATTGCCCCTCATAAGCACATCACTGGGCTAGCTCATTTACAAAAAAACCTGTATCAGCGATATACTTCAATTTCATGATAAAGTTTAAGAAGGAATACCATGATTAGGGAGGAGGGGTGTCCCACAGTGCCAAAAAAGTGCTGGCATAACGTCTGAACGTATGGTAAGGGGGGTATTGTTGAATGTATGCCTAGGGCTTTTCAATAATACGGGTGATACTCATGTTATGGTGTCTCTATACTAGGGTATATCATATACATATTTATAAAGATAACTCCTTAAAAACGATCCTACTGAGGAAAATTGCAAATACTAAATGCTTAGTATATACTTTAGAATAAAGTGAACCAAACAATAAATAATGAAGCGAGAGAATAAATGAATAAACGCGAGAAAGACAATAATAAATATAAAAATGAAGGGAAGGACAGAGTTACAACTAATTGGGTAGTTTAACATGATATAGTAGATGATGGCAAGTTTCAAGAAGTCACCTAACGCGTTAAATTATGAATGATAACATCCTAAAGCTTCGTTTACACTGCTATGGATCATTTATTGATCCGTCTCACAAGTGCTATGGATTGACCTTCCGTCTATACTGTTGGTAATCCGTAGCAAAACTGATACGGTTCGCCGTATCACTTTTTATTCATTTAGCGAAAGGATCAGAAGTGATCTTTACTACATACAATTCATACTTGTCGATCCAATTCAATTCAATCCAATTCAGGGGCGGATCTAGACAAAATTTGAGTCAGTTCCTGATGAAAGATTAGATAGAAGCAGATTTGTGGTCCTAGGAGCTCAGGGGGAAAGCTCCCTTGTTTAATTTAGTTGATCTTCAGGGGGAACAGACCCTTATGAAGTTAAAGTTTCTGAAATATTTCTTTAATATTTCTAAGTTACTCGTGATTTTCAAGTTGATTTTGTTTCAGCGTTTTACCAGTATGCTTTAAAACCTTCGTCAGCAAAACTTTTTGGGAGAAGTAACGAGCCTACTTCATCCTAGCGGAGATTAGGCCTACAAGGAATAAACGATTCAATGATTCTCGAATACTTGACTTTCAAGGAAAGTTTTATGTCAAAAAACCTATGCGATGCTTCTGAAAACTCTGAGAGGTCAAGGATTGTAGCTCTCGCATCCGTTTCGTCCATTTGGTAAACGTCAGTGAAAATTACTACTTGCATCTTTGCCCTCGTTTTCAAGCGAGCACATATGTCTCAGTTCTAAACACAATTTGAATACCGTATGTTGCAGTTCTAAACGCTGAGAACAAAAGATATCAGTCACTTGTGACCCATAGGTGTAAGTTCTAAACATGACCCTTGCAATTTCCACTGTTAAGGATCAATTTTAATCCGCATCAAGTGATATGTAGTAGTGTAAAAGGGGCCTAAGGTGACTGATGAATGGCAATATTACAGCACGAAAAAGCGGCAAAATTCTTTTGACATACTGAAAGCTTTTTTCGTCCGACACTCGTCAGAGTATGAAACGTCGGAAGGTGACCGAAAGGTTAACCGAAATATATAGCAAGATGCGGCTACATGTGATAGGATGCGTCTAATTGGCCCCAAGAGTTGCCAATTAGGACCCATTAACCGTTGTTTAGTTTAAGAGTCCTAATGAAAAATCGAGCTATCTTTGACTACACAAGACTGGGTTTTGAGTCTTTATGCAAACAGACTCTAAAACACTTAATGTTAACCTTTCGGTCACTACTCGACGTTTCATACTCTGACGAGTGTCGGACGAAAAAATCTTTCAGTATGTCAAAAGAATGCTGCCGCCTTTTCGTGCTGTAGTAAAGTTCTGTAGTACCAAATGACAATATCTTGAATTGATGCTCAACACAACAAAACTTTTAAAACCAATTGGCTACTCTTTTATAATAGATTCTACAATCATAAATGCTGTGAGTTGATGTTGAAATGTATGGACTGTGATTGCAAAAAGGACTGGGAAATATCGAGACTAAGCTAGGCATATTTCTCCGACATGCGGAGGACGGTTCATTGGACATAATTCAAAGCAGCGACCATCAACTAAATTTAAAATATAATGATTCCTTAAACAACTGATTATATGCTATATATTATTACATATTACCAATAAAGCGAGTCTATAAAAACTGTACAATATATTCATCTATGGGAAGGAATGGGTTCACACATTATTATGCAGTAATGAAAGAGACATTGGTAATTGCAAGTAAGCAGCGACTACAGCAAATCCTGATTCAAGTAATCGAAGGTCTGTTTGTGGCAAAAGATGCACAGTGTTGTAGCACTGCTAATGCACGATCAAGTTGTGACAGGCCTTGGATGAGGGCAGTCCTGTAAGTAAAATTGAAGTATCGAATTAGTATTTATTAATTAATATTTATTTATTTAGTAATTATTGTTAGTATTTTGTTGCAGTAAACAAAACTAAAGCATTTTACCACAGCACGAAAAAGCGGCAACATTCGATCTGCGATCTAGATACTACGATCTAGATCTGGATCTATATCTAGATCCAGAAATTCTCGGATCATTGGGCAAGCAAGACGTCTTTTCATTTAGGTGTTGTGGAATCTGTTTACATCAAGAATCAAAACCTAGTCTTGTTTTTTTTTAGTAAGTAATGCCGGGGAAAGGCTGTAGGGCCTATAACAAAGCCCCGACAAAGGAAAAACTGAGAAAATGAGGGGAAGTTTAAGTAGAAAGGGAGACAAAGATCAAGTTTGTTGATGTTATGTAGACAAAAAGAGTTTGTTTTCTCATTGGGACTCTTCAAGTAAACAATAGTTAATAGGTCCTAATTGGTCACACTTGAGGCCAATTAGATGTATCCTATCACACGTAACCGCATCTGGATATATATTTCGGTTAACCTTTAGGTCACCATTCGACGTTTTCGTACTCTGATGAGTGTCGGACGAAAAAAGCTTTTAAGTATGTCAAAAGAATGTTGCCGCTTTTTCGTGATGTGGTAAAGTTCTGTAGTACCAAAAACTAAAGCAGATGAAAGAAAATTTTAAATGAGGATTACAGCATTCTATTTCAATATTCAAGGTCAGAGAAATCGTGCCCACTCAATATTCAGTGTTATGAGAATACTTTAAAGATTCTATAAGGAATTATAAACTAAACTAGCATGAAGAGGGAAACCAGATATAGCGTATCAAGGCGCTTTCCTTATTACACGATTTTTGACAAGAAAAAGTTTATAAGAAAATGAGGCTCAAATGGCCAAAATCTTAAGAAAATTTTAAGAAAATCACTAGGCTCAATTTCCAAAATTAAGTGCTTTTGTTGGTCAAAAATCGATATTACGTCGTTACTGCATTCAAAAAGGGGAAGATGGAATTCAAATTCGAATATACAAGATTAACAAAGAAGGTGTAACCCATTTCAACAAGTGTATCTCAGTAAAAGCTTAGAAAATTTCAAGAAAATCTCAGGCTCAATTTTGGGTGAAGAAAATTGAGGCTCAGGCAAAATAATGGTTTTCTTATAAAAAAAGTATATCTTCAAGGATTCTATGCTTGCGTTCCAGATGTATATGAAAAACCAGTTAAGGAATATCAGAGCATTGATGACACTGAAGTCATCCGTAGCCAAAAATCACTTATTGCCCACAATAAACACGGTATCAATGCTCTCCCTCCCCTTTTGAGGGCAACAATTCTAGTCTCGTGAAAATAGTTTTGTTGCTGCTGCAAGAAATGTGTTGGAATACATTATCAAAACTATTTACGTAAAAATTGTATATAGTACACTCCTTCTTATTAGAATTTCTACTCCTTCAACACACTAGCATTATTGCTTAACGACATTTTTATGAAATGCTCTACACTATGAATTCTAGGCTCAAAATCAGAAGAATTTTGTAAAATTGAGGCTCGGCAGTAAGTGAGGTAATCTTTAGAAAAAGAATGTAGTGTGTCATTTTTCCCTATGACGTTTTGCTCTGTTGGCGTGCCCCCCTACGTGGGCTTGGCAATGCCTATAGCGGTAAAATCAAATGCCCTCCCTCCTCTTTTTGAGTAGAGGGTGAATGATTCCTTATATATGTAGGCTGCAGAGTTGTTATGACAGAGCATACTCCCTGCGGTATCGTTTTTGTGATCTGTTCTGTTTTTTCATTTAGTGTGTAATAGTTAGACGTATATAAAAAAGGTAGAGAATTAGGGGTGAAAGTTAAAGGAAGAAAGTTAGCAAAAGGTGAATACCTGCAATGATTGTCGATACAGAAGCTTTGCAATTCAGCAAAAGTAATGTTACAATCTTGACGCATGATCTAAATACGAACAATCAAAAATGCTGTTGATCACAAACGATGTTTTCAAATGAAAAAAAGCAGAGCACAAAAGAGATATTATTTCTGAGCCAGGTATTTTGCAAGAACTATCTAGGCTAATTAGAGCACAGAACGCATTTCTATGAAAACTACAGTGAAACAGATGAAGTTAGTAGCAAAAAGCACTGCGTTAAATTGATATGAAGTGCTATCCTTTGTTGAGTTGACCAAGGCGATTGGAAATTTTCTATTGACGACAGTATAAGCATGTGAGAATTGACGGTAGCTTGAAGTAAAATGACCAACAAAAGCTATTGGCTAATTTGAAGAGGAAATATGAGCACAGCAAGCCTTTAAGTGCCTAATTTAGCCTAGGTCAGTGTATTTACAAATTACGTTTTAAATTGTACATTATGATATTTCCAGACTTTAGACATTTTTTAGAGTATTGTAAACTATTGTAATTAGGTGTCTAATTTTTTAAATCTATCTCTTTTTCTAATTAAATAAGGCGCTATAGTGTAGATGGAGTGCCTCTTGTACATCAGTTCTTACTGAAGAGCCACCTTCACTAAAATGTGAAATGAAATCTTAGGTGGTTTGTCTCCGTTCCGTTAAGTTTTATGCTTAATCTCCTTTCCTAATTCATAGTACTTGAAGATGTTGAAGTCAATGAAAGGTCTGGATGATGGGATACAGTGGTGGCGCCAGAGAAGAAATGCTGGGGGGCTAGACTTACCAAGTGAAGCCAAAGAATTTTAACGGACAACGCCTATTGTATTGGCTACAAAAGAGAAAAGGTCATGGAGGTTGTAAAAGTACCGATAGTGCATAGAAGTTTAGGTGCCGATGGGGGGCTTGGTAGAATCGTAAGGGGATGCAGCCCTCCATGCCCCCCGGTAGTGCCCTCCCTGCTGGGATACAAAAAAGATGCTGCAAGAAAAGGACGGCAGTATTCATATCAATGGTAGCATTTATAAACTTTTTATTAGCGAATTAGCGAGCGAAGAACAAACAAGACTTTAAAAATACTAACCGCTTTCATAAACTGTGCAATACTCTCGCCAAGCTCAAAGAAAACGTCAGAGTTCTGAACTGATAATTCAACAGGACAAGCGACAACTCTAGAAAATGAATCGAAAAATGACTCCCTTTTATACACGAATACCTGGGACATTATAAATTGGTATATTCCAAGGTAATAACTCGATAGCAAGATGACAATCTGATTTCAAAAGCTAAAAAGATCTCAGAAGCAAGACGAAAATTTACGAAATAAACAAGAGAAGTTTGCAATTGAATCCACAGTTATTGGTCTGCAGGGCAACTTCAGCTTAAGAAGTTACACTCTGAGCATACTACGCTACTGGGTTCTGCACAGTATCACTGTGGATCGAAAGAACAACTAAAAAAAGTGCATAATAAACTGTGGCAATAAAGCTTGTTAAGAGTATTGCCATTGACCTTGCATCCAAATCACAGCATGCTAGAGCATGCACGTGGCTCTTGATGGAAACTTACTTCTGAATGGCGTGAACAAGTCCTTCGAGACATGGAATGAATTGGCTAAGGAATTTTAACGTCTCCTCTTTTGAAGACCGTTGCAGCGATGTATTATTTTCGTCTTGGTAAGGATTTGGGTAATCCAATGAGTGAAAAACAGATGAACTATAAAGCAATCAGAAAGAATTCTGTCTTATGTCGGACCAAGACAGGAACGAGACAGAAGAAAAAAGCACGGCTAGTTCAACTGTTTTGAGGAAGTTGGCAGGTCTTCTAAAAGTGTCACTCATAACATCAAACTGCTAAAACTTAGAGTACAAGAACTTTAGGTAAAACAAACAACACCAACAAAAAATTAATATATATCGAGCTTTCATACGTTGCGCTGAATCTTGACAGCATTCGATGTTAACATTACGTCAAAAAGCAACTTTGCCAAGGCAAATATTCGAAAATTTAATGCTTCTCATATTAACAATCTTCACAGGTTCTCAAGTACTAGGTTATTTATCAGAACATCGTATACGCAACTGAACAGCAGCTCTATGAGAGTACCATTGAAAATTGTGCAGAAACAGAATAGCAAAAATCAATTTAGACTGTACCAATTCAAGATAGATAGATTCCAACAAAATTATACTACATGGGTGCTCTGCTAATAACTCAGAAAATGCAAGATGAGTTAGTTAATGTGAATATTTGAATACTAGAAGATTACCTAAAGACCCTGACAGCCTTCCATATCTCATCAAACGACCGCATTACAGCAAAATGAGGATGTAGGGCAGGACTGTTCTGTGTGGTGTCATCTTCTTCCTAAGAAAATAAAGAATCTTGTGATCTTACAAAAATCATTTAACACAATCGACAATCAGGTGGTATCGAAATCAGGTTGGCTCATTCTGAAGTTTGAAGGATGAAAATTTGTAAAAAACCCTATTTTATATTCTTACTCTACATTTTGTAAACCTATCAGGCTATATGGACAGGGTTTATACCTAATGCGTGAATCAAAATTGCCCGGCTATTCACTGACTTTTCCTTGAATGGTAGTCAAAAATACCCACTTTTTCCCTGACCTACATTTCACATATTTACAAAAAGAATTAAAGAAAATTGAGCCTAATAGACAAGTAATGCACATATACGTGCTATCACAATGCCAAGTAATAAAGTTCAAATTTACTGACAACAAATAGAGCAAAGACTTTACGAACAACCAAGTCAGTAGTTAAGGAAAATATGCTGACTAAATAATTTGTGTTCCCTGACTTAGATAAAAATTATAGAAAATTCCCTGACTATTTCAGGTTTTCCCTGACTTTTTGTAAAAATGGCCTATTTTCCAGGTTTTCCAGGATTACTATGAACCCTGATGGAGTAGAAAAATGCTGTTTTCAAAAATATTTCCTCTTACCGTTGGAGAATTCTCGTGAAGAACCTTCTTTATGCTTTCAGATACACCACTGTAATTAGAAATGTCACTTCGCGGGGCAGAAAGAGAAAGTTGCTCCGGATATTGTTCTTTATTCTGGGAAAAATTAGCACTTGTACAGTAGTCTTTGTACGTTCTTTTAACGACGATGAGCGCAGCCAGGCATTTGGGCAGAGTGCCGTTGTAGCTGAAACAACAAGATATTGCAAGGGTTCCAAGGTGTGAAACGCGTTTGTTTTGAAATATATCAAAATAGCAGATGTTTAAATCTAAATGAATTGTTCATTTCAATTTTGTTTCATTCCATTTTATTTCATATTTCATTTCATTTCATTTTTCATTTCGTTTCATTTCATTGTTCATTTAATTTCATTTTTCTTTACATTTCAATTCGTCAGAAGGTGGTTCTCAACGGGCCCTTACTCCATTCAAAACACTACAACACAAAGTAAGCACCAAAGAAAATTTATATTGGTATCACATTAGGTAGTTAAAAAATATATAACAATAAAGAAAAAACATCCTCTGCTCCTAATCCTAGACTTCTAAATGGCTTTCTTGAATTGTCTTAATGAGGATGCCAACTTGGTCCAAGTAGCATTCTGTTGATACTATCATCTTAAAGGATGAACGTACTATAGTGAGAAGAAAGTAGCATACTCAGAGTGAGCTGCAAATGAATCACAGATGTGGTGCCCAAGATCAATCATTTGACCAGCAGAATCAAGATCTCTCCGTGTGACTGAAAAAAGATAATAAAATACCACAATTAGCAAAATGCAATACTCAAGGCTTATTTTAAAATTTAGAAAAAATCACTACTCCAAAAAGGCTGATGCTCATATACTGATATGACATTTTCCATCTATTACCAATCACAAGAAATCAATGAATAATGTGGTATTTACCAGATGTCGTCACTTTGATGCACAGTCAGGGAAGGAGAAATATCGAAAAAGGGAAGTCTATTTTCATTTGCATAAATCATAGACTGAAATATGAAATGCGTTAGGATATGGGTCTACGGTTTATATCACTATCTAAACGAAGCATGGAGCAGTTCCTGTAAGAAGCAGTTACTTGCCTAAATGAGTGTAAATTAATTGCGTCAACATACCATCCCCTCGAGCAAACATCCTTTTCAATTCCAAGATGCTAGATTTCAAAGTTCTGTTTACAACATGACCAAAGACTGCAATCCAATGCCTTAAAAACAATGGAAAAAGACAATAATATTTTCAAAGCGATGGCATCATCACTCTCAAGTGCAAATAGATAGGGGGTCGGAAAACATTTCGATATTTAATAAATGGGGGAGGGGCTCAAAATAAAAGGGGGGTTGGAATATGAGAAATGGTTTAAAACGACTATAAGGCGACAAAAATAACAAAAAAAGGTTGTCACAAAGGACACAACTAAAATGTATACAAAAAGTCAATTTCATTAAAATTAATAAATGGGAGGTCCCTACTAAGGTCGGGGGGTTGGAAAATGTAAAAAATTAATTGGCGGGGGTGGGGGACGTTTAGTAGGCACCCGAGAGTAAGACTGCCAGCAGTGAAAATTCACCTCAACAGAATTAAAAGAAAATACTCAAGATAATAAAAATCTCACAAAAGGTTACTAGACTAGTTAGCTAAGATCGACTGTATATCATACGATTGAAAAAGATATCTTGCTCACTTCTTTCATGTAGTATTCAAAATCTTTAAAACATGGAAAAAATTCAATTGTGGAGAACTGATACCTATCTAGGAGGTCTATTGTATCCAACATTGTCCACGGTGGCTTGATTTTCACAACTGTCAACCTAAGAGTGTAAAGGAACCATACCAAAGAGTAATAAATGAGCAAAGAAAATGCAGAAAACTTTTAAAATTTCTCATCCATCCCTCTCCTCTAACAATTATTAAGAACTTCAAGCACAAAACTAGCAATCAAGAGATACATACTCTATATTCCTCTATTCCGTTAAATTGTAGTGCAAGACATTTGTTTTTTAAATAATATTACATTCAACAATAACTCTCTAAAAGAACAATTCTCACTCTTCTTAAAATTGTATCTTATTACTAGGAGCCAGCTTGGTTCTAGCAGATACAGACACAATCTTGGTTCTAGACGAAATCGAGCTTAGCCAAATCAAATCGAGGGCGCTCTTAGAATCATATGGATTGTATTTTTGTTTTGGATAGTCTCACCAGTGGTGATTTCTAAAAGTTTTAACAAGGGGGGCTCTAAGCACAACCACGCCCATAGTTTGGGTGTGGTCCAGCTACAACCAAGCTCATATTTTCAAAGATGGAAACAAGATAATTTAGCTTAATACTGATATAGTGTAATCAACAATAAGAAATGCCTCAATAACCATATAGCAGTGCACAATTGATCATAGCACTTTGGAAGCAAGGCCAATAAACTCTGAAAAGCCAAGCCAATGCAAGAGTTTTAGGGGGGCTGAGCCCCCCAAAATGAGAAGAAATTTTAACAAGGGGTGTTCCGCTCCCCTGAGCTCCCCCCAGAAATCACCCATGGGTCTCACAACACAAATTGCTGCGCACCCCAAGAATGACTGAATGCCTATGAATCATGCCATCTTCTACCATGTGATTCAGAATTTCAAGTAAAGTAACCATTTCATTATTATTGTCCAGTACTAGTACTTTTTTTATATCTCCAAGAGTTCATGTAAATATTCTACTTTTTTCGTATTTGTTTATTTCTTCTTACCCTCATAAAAAAGTCTTTTTGACGGCAATGTAGCTTGTGGGAAGGATATTTGACATGCTTGATTAAGGTGGTCAGATGCTGAATTTGGTGCGAAAATTGAGCACAGGCTTTTACGTATCAAATCCCCATCCTAAAAAAGCAGATATTAGCTTCGGGAGTCCCAAACTAAAAAATTAGTAACGTAAGTTTAACAGTTTCCAAAAATTGGCATCAGATTACTAAAATTCACATCAAATGCTTATCTGTCAAAAGAAGCTCTGTCTGTCATGTTGTGAGAATATCGAACATCCCATGAAATGGTCAGCAAAACAGTATGCCAGTAAATGGCAGCATGCTGCCAAAGGTATCAGGGATGTGCATGTTTAATGTCTGTCCCCCTTTACAGCCGATGCCTGTATTCAAGGCATAGACCAAGATTATGAACATTACAGCAAACAGAGCAAACAGATATAGTCAGCATCGCAGTCATCATCATCTGCCAATTGTATATGATAATAATTACAGTTTCCTGTTCTCATGCTACGAACCTGTCAAATCGTTCTAAAACAAGATCCCATTGGATAGAATCACTAAGCTGCGGGGCCTCCTCCTCACCTGCCTCAAAGACACTGCTCACAGATAAGTATGACTACGAAAAGAAGAATTTTGATGAGGTGAAAAGTAAAGTGTGCCAAGGGTTTGGTGATTTCGGATTGTCTGCGAAGGAGGCTCCGCAGTGTTGCAATTTTTATCGGTGGGATCCCATCTTCACTCCAAATCATAGGAGGGCAAACGGAAAACGGCATACGGTAGATTGTGACCATTATGGGAAGTTGCGGATTTAATACTTCAATATATAGCGCAAATTATTTAAGTAAGAGATAAGCTATGAAAAATGACGAATCACGAAACATTTTTAATTAAGAGGTAAATTACGAATACACGAACCAAAGCTCATCGTATGCTTCTTTCAGCTCTTTTTCAACAATAGCGGCAAACGCTTCTCTCAAAATGCATTGCAGCTCGTTTGTTAAATTATCCGCCTGAGAAAAAATAGGGAATATGGATTAATGCTTGTGTTGGAATCAGTACTTATTGCTTTTAGTTGTTGCTAAGAACACGACAAAATAGAAAGATTTTCGCAGCTTCTCTAGGAGTAGATATTAAATGTCATTATA
>WIPJ01002510.1:61087-93148 GCA_018155075.1 Cassiopea andromeda | reverse complement strand
ATAAGCTTATATATATGTATATATGTATATATATATATATATATATATATATATACACATTATATATATACGTCGATAATTGCTACAAAAGTATAATGAAGAAATAAACGTAAATAGTTACAGCATAGTCAGAGCGTTAAGTAGGGTATTGGAAAAATATTCAAAGTTCGTTGCGGAAAAATTATAATCATTGGGAGTTTAGTCTATGTAAAAAAAACAAAAACAGATTGACAAAAGCATGCCAAAATGCTATTGAACGTGGCATAAAAATGGAAAAAATGAATTTATAGTCAAAAATTAAAAGTGTATAACCATTCTCTTTCTCTCAGCAATACGTTCTTGATCCTCAGCAGCCTCGAAGTATTCTGAAAATAATAAACAAACTGAAGAACGAAGAGACAAAGGAAAGACAAAGAAAATCAAATTCTGAACTAGAGGAGCAAATAATACTTAATTCTGCAAGGCTAAGTTGCTAGAAAAGAAATCAAGCAGTTATTGAGTACAAGGATTCAGTAAAAGCAGCGTGAAAGTAATTAACCAAGAAAAAATTATTTTCTAGATATCAATACCTTTGAAATTATCCTTGCGTAGGGTGATACTACCACTTTGAAAAATATCTCGAAGGCCGTTGATCAGTTTCTAGAAATAAAATAAGTCATTTCGTTAAGCAAATAACATGCGTTATCCAAACAAAAACATGATTTAAGTGAGAAGAAGATAACCAAGATAAAGCTTGAGAAATTATGCTTACCTTATTGTCAAATGCTTTTACACCGTTAACGATCGCTTTATTGCAGAGATTTCTGTCGTTTGAGAAGAGAACTGTTTTTGCCTGCGGAGCTGAGCAAAGCAACTTCATGTTAGACAATTATAGCAAAATATTGACATAAAATTTAGCGAATTTGTTACTTAGATCAGAATGAAAGGTCCTCAATTAGGGAGCTCTAACAAGAGATAGCTACTTACATCAACAGTTCTATCCTAATTAGTCCGAAAAAAAGAATTCGAAGCCGTATGTTGAAACATATTGATCAGCTGCCTACTTCATCAAAACATAATCATATTTTAGCCAGGTACAGACAACTAGCGGTGAAGAATTTTGATTTTTGTTGTTTGCAGTAGAGAAGAACCTTACTTCTAACGGTCCTTGAAATGATTTAGTTCTCAGACAGAGCTATAAATGAGCCTTCAGTGTCATTCTTCAGCAGCAAATATTGAATCAGGTTAGTGCATTAGGTTGTTGATGTTTTGGTCCAAAGAAACACCCAAGGCCTTAATTTTACACTACATTTTCTCAACTGATGAATAGCTGACACAGAGATGTGCCGAGGAGCTTTCCATTGGAGGGGGGGTGTTTTACAATTTCACCAACTACTGCTACTCAAGAAAAAAGGTCAAGACGTCCCCCACACCCTCTCAGCATATTGCAAATCGGAATCCTCTACATCTACATCTACAAATTTTTCACTCAAGGTCCTCTGCATGGAAAAATATAGACTATGACATACTTTCTCTTTCATGAAACATAATTACTAGCAATGATACAGGCCAATAAGACGACGTGTCAAACACTACTTCAATAGGGGATGTACCTCTAGCAGCTCCTCTAAAACCCTTCGCTGTTTTCCCTATGGGACCACGGACTCTAGTTTGGGAATCATTGAGCAAGAGCATGGCCTAGCACAAATACAGTAAAGTGAAAACAAAAGAAAGATTAAGATTATAGGACAATACTGACATTTCATTTGCAACAAAAGACAACAATGCAAAATGCTGTCGTCATTCGTCTCTTGCACCAATCCATCCATTGGCTGTTTGGCCTGTGAAACATAGAACAAACATTGCACTAAACAAACATTGGCCTAAATCTGTTAAAATTATAATGAATATCTTTATTCTAGCAGCTTCAAGGTAACAAAGCATTATTCATCACGTGTAACCGTATCTGGCTATATATTTCGGTTAACCTTTCGGCCACTATCCGACATTTCCTACTCTGACGAGTGTCGGACGAAAAAAGTTTTGAAATGTTGCCGCTTATTCGTGCTGCAGTAAAACATTATTCAGTACATCTAGACAAACTCCAGCCAACATGCACTAATATCAATTTTCAAGGCACACAATTATAGATTCACTAAAATAATCAAGCAATGGCTCGTGTAAAGATGTAACCGAATGCATTGAGCATTCACTGAACAAATAGCTACCAAGTAAATTGAGTTAACAATGCACTGTAGGTTACAAAGGAGTTCTAGTTTACACTGTTTTTTATCGAATATGGATGAGAAAAATCGATCTAAACTTCATATGCACGAAATACAACTAGAGTCTCTTCGTATACAATACTGTCAATGAGATATCAACAGCGTCACCTGTAACAACAGCCTGAAAAACTCTACACTTTATTATTTTGCACATAACTGCCATCCCCTCCCCCTTGGCAATGCTGTTTTGGAAGTACATGCGGTAATTAAAAAATTTCACTTGCCCAATAATGCTGAGTGTCTCATGGGCAAAGCAACATTGCTCTAGGGGGAGAGAGGAGAGGATGTGTGTAAGGTGCAAGGGTAAACATTCTAAGACAATTAAGTTCTTCCATACTTTTTTTTAAGCATGCCCAGGACTTTTGGCGACAAGTGTAAATAAATTCTTGGTTCCCAGAATGAACAAAAATTTACGAAGTGCTTTTATGCCAATCACGAAAATTAAATTAAATTAAAATTAAATTAAATTTACGAAGTGCTTTTTAGTGATGAGGCTCTATGAACCTTCAAAAAGCCTGCCAGTACTCTGAAGTCCAATGTTTTGCATAATAAAATAAAATGTCCTATAACCTCATAAGCAGTTTGTCCTTTTACTCTTGGGTGGTTTTCTGTGAAGCATTCATGAAGAAATGCAATAGCTTTCCGCGCCAAAATGTTCAAGCTTATTCCTGGCTTTCCCTGGATGAGAAAATACTAATTAATGTAATTATAGGCAAACTAAGTAACTCTTAAAAATGTGCAACAAAATATGCTAGAAGACTTAATATACATATATCAATTAGCAAAATAAAAGCAACAATCCAGCTACTTGAGTTGAGGGTGGCTTTCATCTACTTCAGCTACTTCTTCAACAACAACTTACTTTACGATAAAACTAAACTACTTTATAATACTCAACACAAAAGATGGTGCAATATAGAAAATATCCAATAATAATGTAAACTCCATAAATTTGCCAATAGACACTGTTTTAGTTCTCTTTGCACAATTGTAGTGCAATGTTCCTTATTCAGCTCTGCTGATGACCTATTCCGTTGTTGTGGGGCACAACGTCAACCTGCAGTATTTAAAGTACAGTTGAATCTCGATAAGTCGACTACTGGTTAAGTCGAACTCCTCCGATCTCCAACACTTTCTCATTTCCCTGGTTTTGGCATGCTTTATGTACCGAAAATACCCCCGGATAAGTCGAATAACTCGATAAGTCGAATAAATTGCTAACTCCCTCAACAAATAACTCTGTTTAAGTCGGACAACATCGGTAAATTCAAAGAAAATGCGAAGATGACAGGAAAATATCCTGTCAGCAATCTTGATCTACGTATCATTAATTCTATCTCAACAAGCAAATGCTAAATTTCTCGTTGTTTTACTAACATCGTCCCAAAATCCGCACGATCTTCGAAAATTTAAAAGTCGTTCGGATTTCGCGACGATTTTTCAATTGGCACGGGAATTGCATCGCATCTCTGTCGTTCAAATTTACTGCATGCCCGTTCACTTTAATTGAGTATTTGCTTCTTGAGGGATCTGCTTTTCATGTAATAAAATCTAGTGTTTCCAAGTTCTGCTTTGTTACCCTTTTCAAATGGCCATTTTGCAACTCTGCACAGTATGCCAAAGCAGTGTTTTGGGAGACACTCAGGCATATCGAGGGCTCAATTCTCCAAGAAAAGTAGTTGATAGCTCATTTGAAGAGTGATTGACTAGTAAAAAAAGCTGAAATTTGCGAAAAACTGAGGATCTGGGATCTAAGTTCCTTATATGGTCATTACTGAATGTAGCTTACACGTTTTTTGTAAGAAAAAAGTTTATAAGAAGATGAGGCTCAAATTGCCAAAATCTTAAGAAAATCACGAGGCTCAATTTCCAAAATTTAGTGTTTTTATTGGCCAAAAATTCGACATTTCGTCGGTATTGCATTCAAAATGTTAAAGATGGAATTCAAATTCAAGTATACAATATTAATAACGAAAGTGTAACCCATTTTAGTCAGTTTATTTTAGTAAAAGTTAAGAAAACTTTAAGAAAATTTCAGGCTCAATTTCGGGAAAAGTTAAGAAAATTGAGGCTCAGGCAAAATGACGGTTTTCTTAAAAAAAACTGCATATGACGTATGCCGTCAAGCACAATGCACTGGCACATAAAACATGCTCCTAATATATTTTTGGATTAAATTTAACCTCAATCATCAAAATTAAAGGATTTGGAGTTTTCATGGAAATTTTGTCATTACCACGTAGATCTACAAGAGAATCCAATGAATTGAATAGACTCCGGGCAACCCCAAGATTTGGCTTTAATAGATGAAAAAGTGCTGCTGCAGCCTACACAGACAATAATGGTCTAAATTTTACTTGAATGTCCATCCCTTGGCCCATTGTGCTTTGGGGGCATTTGGAAGCAAAATTCAGCCTCTAGAGATGCAAACCTCGATGAGTCGAACAAATTCTTGTTTCCCCTGACAGTTTGACTTATGGAGGTTCAACTGTGTATGTTTCTTTTCACACAAACGTGCTTGCAGAGCCAAAGCTCCATACACAAACAGCCAAAAATTAATGTCATACTATAGCCAGGATCCTTATTGTGCCAGATCTGTGGTCAGCATGAATCGTTATAGACTGGCCAATTGTGTTTTGGCGAGTTTTGGGGGTTTTATCAGAATTTACGCTAAGTTTGCATAAGTCTTACCAGCGCAAATAGCGAGCCACTGTTGGGTAGAATTTATAGCAAGCAAAAATCCCAAAATGGACTATAGCCACTGTTTTCAATGCCAATTTCACCAAAAATCTGAGCACATACAAAGGTTCTACAACTATTCAAGATAATGTGCTTATTTTCTGAGAGAAGAGTGTGATTACAGAGAAAAAGGAACGAGAAAGGCAAGAACTTGATAATAGAGAAATACGTACATCATCTTCAAACTCGTGAACCCTTGAGCAAGGAGCACTCTAAAACAATACCATGATAATATGCCATTAAAAAGCCTTAGAAGCTATTCCAAATGCAGCAAAAACTGAAGCTGATCAATGGCAAAGATAGATGAGGGTATATTCACAATCCTTTGCATAAGACACAAAAATAATGTAAACACTAACTCTTACAAGCTACAAATCCATTCAACAATATGAAACTATACTGTTTTCCATAGCCTGTAACTTTTTCATTACATCAGGGGTGGCCAACCCACAGCTTGCAAGCCACGTAGAGCCCTTTGCTTGGTTTGACGCATCTCCTGCACTCACATTGAAGTGTGTGTGTGTTTCTTAAATGATGATTTCACTTGAGTTCAATATTTTTGTGTGAGAGGAAACGATGGGAATAATGCTCATATGCCCATGAGTCTGATGTGGCTCTTTGTGGTATGACAGTAAAGAATGTGGCTCATAGCTTCTCAGTAGCTAGTCACCCCCTGCACTACATACCATAAATCATCAAATTAGCCCCTTCTTCAAACAAGCCCCCAAAATTGAAATATAAGCTTTCAATTAGCTTCCCCTCAAATAAGCCTTCACACAAGCATGTGACTGTACCTAATTCAGAGTCTGTTAGTACTTTGTAGTGCTAGGAAAGAAAAAGCAGTCATTAATTAATGAAAGTTTTCCTGTCCCTTCAAAAATACCCTACTGCTTGCCTCAAATAAGCCCCCATGCAAAAATCTGGTATACATATAAATTGAGTTCCTATCAGTAGTACTGAGATTTAGACATACTTTAAGTCGGTCAAGCTCTTGCATCACCATCCAAGGAATGATGACAGTTGGTCTTCCTGCACCTGTGTAAAAAAGAGAGATGTGAAGCATTTTCAGGAAAGCTGAAGTAACTTTAATTCAGTGCATAGATAGTAGACAAATGAAATGAAGTGAATGTAAGTAAGCTGGTTAAAGGTGTGCAGGTGAGCATGCAGCAAGTAGGCAAATGAAAAGGGAATGGGTGGGACTGGGCTGTTGGGTGAACTGTTGTGTGAGCTGTTGAGTGAGTATATGTTTCAAAGAAAGGTGATATTGATCGGTTTATGACATGAGACAGAATGTACAGTTCACTCTGCTATATCCATACAATCTTGCTGGGGAATTTTGGAAAAAACACCAGCAAAGTTGGAAAAACAAACAGAGACAACAGAAAAGGAAATTCATCAACATTGGAACAGCTTTGATATCATAGGGGTATACAGCTCAACAGCATGATGGCAACATTGACTGGTACAAAAAGCAGATTAATATGCAACAACTACAGAAAAAATCCCTGAGAAGGGCAAATAAGAGTTAACAAAACCACAAATATTAATTTTGTCTTTACCTGGAATGGGGGAATTTGGAAGCTCATGGACAAACTTCAGATG
Organism: Cassiopea andromeda; assembly: GCA_018155075.1. Lineage (NCBI taxonomy): Eukaryota > Metazoa > Cnidaria > Scyphozoa > Rhizostomeae > Cassiopeidae > Cassiopea > Cassiopea andromeda. The sequence goes on along the minus strand of WIPJ01002510.1, from coordinate 86,543 downwards.
TGACAGCAGTATATTTGTGTCAAGTACAATAAATAGAGATGTACTATCCTGCAAAAGAGGAAATACACTTTAACTAATGTCACATTATCGCATTCATAGCACTGCTGAAAGTGGTCTGAAAAAAACTGCTCTTCATTCTGCTACATATGTACAAGGTATTTTATATTCATGACTTCAAAGCTTTCATATCCTTGTGACAAAAGCAGTATTGTCAAGGTTTTTGATCAAATTTTGTGTGAATCAGTATCTAGCAACACAAAAGAACGAAGAGAAAGGAAAAAGCAAGAAAGAAAGAGAAAGAATGAGAAGGAAAGAGAGATAGAATGTTTAAGGCCACCCTGAAATAATATGGGATTATGCAATATACTAAGTTAGAATATCTACCTTCAATTCCACTTCTCTGGATGATGTATAATCACAATCCATCTTAAAAGCAAATAACAAGAGCATATAGATATTTCAAGGTGCATGATTTTGAATAGTTTCACAATCAGCTTCAAAAATACAGTGCAGAAAAGTACCAGAAACTTTGATAAACCAACACTGTAATCAACAACATTTAGTGCTTCTAGCCATTCATTGTTTACACTAAAAGTGCTGGATAGCATCAAAATACAAATCTGTATAAAAAGTGTCCTAATATCAGCAATCTAAAATCAACAGATATGGAAAGATGCAGATCACTACTAGTATGCACTTCTGAGAGCTGCTTCAAACAGTTGGAATAAAAAAAACAATGGAAATAAAACAAATAGAGGTGTAGTTGGTGCTGATAGCAAAATTTTGAAGTAAAAACATGGAGTAACTTGGAGGAGATTTGCAAAGCTCCTTTTCCAAGCTGCTCTTTGTTCTTATGTTCAACTCTTTTGCCATTAGTGATACACTAAGCCCTAGAAAGCACCACAGGGCTCAATTACTCATAATAACAATAAAGCAGAGGCATATCAAATCACATTTTGATAAGTAGAAAAGAAAATAGAAAAGCTCACCTCAGGTATTTCTATTCTATCCACACGAATATTTTCTATCTTGAATTTGAGAAGAAAAATCAATTGAAAATTGAAGTTGACTGCCAATTGGGAAATCATTTTGCATCATAAGCAATCAATGATCCCTGCATATCATGGTCTGCTATTCAAAATCATAGCTTAAACTAGCACATGCTACATAGGTAATACTGAGGTAACTGTCATCAAGGACTATAAGGAAATCCATATCTACAAATAAAATGTCTTCAGATAAAAGTAAGCATTATCTGATATTATTATAGATGGACTTCAAGTGGTTGGTTGTACAGAGATTGGTGCCACAAAGACTGATGTCACAAACAAGAAATGGTCCAAGTTGCTTCTCTGAGCTCCACAGGTGTATATGCAATAACAGATATGACAATATTGTTTAAACAAATAGAAATAGCATGGTACAACAAAAGATATACTTCTAAACGATGGTTGGTAAAACATAAAAAACTTACTTCTTTCAATATTGTCTTTGACATAAATTCTACATCATCAATCTCCATGTCTTCTTCAAAAAGTTCATCAGCAGGATATACATTTTCCTCACTTGGCTCACTCAACCTCTCCATCTCAGTAGTCATAACCACGTCTGGTACAGGCCAAGAGGGTGACCTCACATTTGTTAAATTTTCAACCACTTTAACATTTTGTGACAGATCCTTGAATTGTATTTCATTACTTAGCTGTTCAACATCAGTAATCTCTTTATCATTAGATTTATCAATACAATTACCCAGCTCCTTTCTTTGAGTATCATTCAAACTCTTAGAGTTTTTTGGTATTTTGTAGTTCCAAGCAGGCCCAGTTTTCTTTCCATTCACTTCACTCAAATTATACTTCTTCAGTGGTCTCAATGAAGCTAGCTTCTTACTTTTCAATTCAGGCTTTTTTGCATTTCTTGATGCATCACTGTTGTTTCCCCTATCTTTATTTACTGAGCCTAAACTGTGAGCACCATCATCAATTATTGAACTCTCACCATTTTTTGTTGGAATTTTCCTGCTAGGCACACTTTTACCATTTAATGTTGTCCCTAATTCATTCGCTTTAACTGATGTACTTGGAAAAGGCTTTGTTGCTTTTTGACTGGATACATTTTTATTAGCAAAACCATTGTGGACTGAATCCATGCTGCTAGATAATAAGGTAAGTGTACGTTTCAAGTTACCATGTTTTGAGATGCCATTTGTTGCATTGTTTATCTCTTTTTTGTCCTTCCCTTTAATGGGACTTTTTGTTTCTTTTAAAATTCTAATGATTGGTTTCAATTTCATTTCAGCAGCCTTGCGCTTGCCAGTAGATGAACTTGATATAGAAGCAGATATCTTATCATTCACAATTGTCTTGTCTTTCACAGATTTAGTTTCATTCTTTGAACTAGAATTACTCCTTGCCTTTAACTTGGGTCTGGGTTCATTTCTAAAATCCAAGTTTTTACGAGAGTTGAGTTGTTCACTTTTGGTTGTTGCATGTTTCTCTGTTTCCTAAATAAAATTATAATATGTATATATATACATACATATATATATTTATATATATATTTTTTCAACAATTATAGTAATCAACCATTGTAAGTGATGAAATGAGCTTCAGGAGATATTGGTATCAAACAGTTACAACAGTCACCAAAAGTCCTGGGAAACTTTGCACCATGCAACATTCATTCCCCTCCTCCCCAATGTTGGTTTTACTAAGACATACGTGTGGCAATCGTAAACGTTTTACATGCCCAATAACACTCAGTGTCTCATGAGCAACATAGCATTGTTTATAGGGGGAGAGAGGGTTGGTACAAGGTACAATGGTGCAAAATGCTGGGAAGACTACATTGTTCTATAATTTTTGAGAGTGTCCTATGGACTTTGGCAGGGGTGACTTCTAGGGGGGCAGAGCCACCGTTGCTAAAATTTCTGCTCATTTCGGAAAGCTCATCCCCCCTAAAACTCTTGCATTGGCTTGGCTTTTCAGAGTTTATTGGCTTTGCTTCCAAAGTGCTATGATCAATTGTGCACTGCTATGTGGTTATTGAGGCATCTCTTATCATTGATTATACTATATAGTATTTAACTAAATTATCATGTTTCTATCTTTGAAAATATATGGGCATGGTTATACCTGGGCCACACCCAAACTATGGGCATGGTTGTGCCTAGGGCACTCCTTGTTAAAATTGTTAGAAATCGCCACTGGACTTTGGTTGACTATTGTAGCTGAAGGCACGATTCTGGAAGGCCAAAGTCTGCCTCTACAATTGCTTTTGGGGGATTTAATTAAAATCCCAGGGCCAGTTATTCTTTTGGGCAATTTCCCTTCCATCCACTTCCTGTAGATATAAACCTGACTCGTCTTTATAAAGAAACATGAACTTTAAGTAATTCAAAAATGATCTAAGGACATGAAACTAAACCTACTTGGTCATTTATCAAGCATGCCTCTGGGTGCTCCCACATAGATTCACCAGTTAGTGTATTGAAGTAGTACAGCCTTCCTTGCAATGATTTTGAATAGCATCTCATCCAGCCTTCAGGGAGGTCTGCATTCTCATCCAAAGTCTCCATTATTGCATTTTTGCATTACTCTTAAAGCAGCAGCCACAGAAATGAAAGCTATCCTGCCATATTCTTAGTAAATTGTTGCATTTCACAGCTAGAGATAAATAAAGAAATAGAGGATAATTAGCTAATAACTAATAAATCCTATACATATATAAATATATTTACATAAATGCATTCAGCCACCCTCAACTACTATTTTCAAGATGTATTTGTAATTTTTCCAGAAAATATCTTGGGCATATGAGTGTGCAGATGCCATAAATTGTGGTTGAGATTACAACTGAGAAACTGCTTCTAACACTCCGAAACATTTTAATTCTGGCATTGCCAACTTTCCACTTTATGTCATGTGGTGGTCCTCAATACCATTGCAGCTGTTGACAAAAAAATCAAGACAAGATTATGTGCAGAGGCAAAATAAATTGTGTGCCTGTGGGAAACAGCATAAAAATGTGGGAACAGGTGTAAAAATCTCTCTGTTTCAGGACAATTTTCCTAAGTACAGGTGCAACTGTGTATTTTAGCGAGCACTGGACAGACAGGCAGTTAAAAAATCTTGCATGTGCGCATACCCCATAGCGAGGAATGTGACAGCTGCAAACAAGGACAGCTTTGGCACATGCATGGGTGTGGTCAATCTTGTTAAGGGATGGGGTGTGGTTGAAGCCAGGCTAGTAATGACTGGTGATTGTTAATAGGTTATTGCTTTAATGAATGTAAGAACAGTTCTCATATGGATCATCAGCTATCATCAGATTTGACAACATGAATGCAAGACATATGGGTCTGCACAGGGATGCCGGAACAATAGTGGGGCAAGGGGGGTCAATAGGAGCAAAAGGGCACCAACTTGCACAGGTACATCTCTGGGACAGCCTACCATAGGCACCTCTTTGGAATCCAAGGTACCTCTTTGAGATATTGTTGTTCCATCCTTTAGCATGGCCTAGATTTCACACATCTATACAAATAATTCTCTCTTGCAATCATTTAATGCTTACTTATATAGCTTCTTTGATCTCCTTTGTATCATATCAATTTCTAAAAAGGGAGTTTTGCTCCCCCTGCTCCACCAAATGAAAGGCAGGGGGAGTGCTTGCTCCCCTCTCCCCCTCTCCTGCGTGCTTCGGTCTGCACGCTATTAATCTAGTACGCGAACACGCGCTTGCGTAGTTGCATGTCAAAACATTAACTGCACGCATGACCTCAACTCGTTTGAACGCGTGAGATCTCGTCGAAAACTGCCATATTCCTCAGTAAACTGTCTTCTTCAGTTCAACAAATTGTCCTTTATCCAAAACAATCATCAAAACTAGCAGCTGAATAAGCTGCCTTTGCTAGATTTGACACTTTGATAATTAACAAAGTCATTTTGGCATGTCTCTATCTTCAAGCTCATACTAGGCAATAAACCGTCATAAACATTCGTGACTTCTACATTGCAAACTCAATACTGATTGAAGGGAGTCGGTATTGCATACAATGAAAAAGTACTAGTGTGTTATAAAAGAATACCTGTAAAGGAATATCACATCCAAGAAATTAACAAATTCTGCAGACCGTCTTTTTCCATGCTCGGTGTAATGAGCGTTACCCGTGGACCACTTAGACTTACCTCCTCCGCAGGAAGTCATTTTTATGATGAGCCCGTTTACCAGCGTGTCTGCCAAATCGGGAAAGTCATTTTACATGATATTTCCCTGACTTCTACCCTACTTTCCCTGAGTCAGCTTAGATCCTGAGCAAATACTACACACTACACTTTTCACAATACAAGAATATTTAAGCAAGCTTTTGCCTAATTCAGCGAAGCAAGCACATAACTGGAGGATAGGTCCTGTCTGCACAAGCACTTTGGAGAGGCAGAAGTCTTATTTTCTTATATAAACCTCCAGGTTAATGATATTTGGGGGAAACCATCTTACATTATTCATTTGGGGGCATTGCCCCGTGCCCCCTGTAAGTACGTGCCGGGAGTGCAGTGTGCTATTTCCATCACGGAAAATGAAAAGCAACAATTTCATTATGGGCATAATGTGTTCTTGTGAGTTTTTTAGCATGTTAGGAGATCGATCGATTGAAGAAACAAAGACAAACATCTTCCCTGATTGTCTCTGGCATTAGCCGAATTCCCTAATTTTCCCTAGTATTTCTGACTCCCAGATTTGGCAAACACTCTACTTACATCACTGTGTTAAGAAAACCTTGCAAAACTGTCACTGTCATCTTGTAAAACTTTCAGAGGAGAGCGTTTGGGTACATTGGGAGCAGGCTTGGAGCAGGCCCTGAGGGGCAGGGCCCCTCAAAAGTTAAAAAATCATACTCTGTTACTCCCCCTATCAAGAACATATGCAAAGTCAAGGGGCTTGTAAGTGTATGGGGAAAGGGCGTGAGAACAAAAAATTTCTACCTGCGCTCTGAGTGCAGTTTTCAGAAACCAACGATAACAAATTCATGCTAGACGAGACTCAGACGCAAGTACTATAGATTCAAAAATCAAGAAATACGCGTGTTTACATCATATAATAACAGTTATTCCCAGTATGATTATGAAAACTCACTACTTCTCCAATTATATGTAAGATAACTCTGCTATTTAACTACATTATAATGCAATAGCAGGATTTCCTTTTGCACTAAAAACCTGGGTGGCAATGGTAGTAGGGATTAGGGACCAATAAAAAAATACGTAACGGTAGGGGCTTGGTGGGCACGCACTGGTTTTGTAAGAAACTGTTACGAAAAACATAGGGGTGGAGGGGTGTGAATTACTTTCATTATGTGACACCAAACATCTAATGCGATAGTTCTGTTTGGTTTTTCTGATGAATGTTTCCAAAAAACACTCAAATAAACAAGGAGTTCAAGACCTTGCCGAGCTTGCGTCTTGCACTACCCTAATCACTTTTTTAATTCCTATAATTTTGAGCTATTGTCTTTTGCTATACTGCATCAAGTTATATGTACACAAACAGAAGCTAATGTTGGGGTATCATAGCACAATGTTACGTAACGAAGAGAGGGGTATCATCTAGAGTGTGACAAGCCCTTACGTGGGGGGGGGTAGATCAAAGTGGTCATTTTTTCCGTTATGCACTTTTGAATGATCCCTTAACTGAAAATGAGCTGAGAACCACAAACTCTTGAGTTGCACCCCGTGTAATAACAGTGTCAACACCATAGTTTAGACCAGTGCTTCTCAACCTTTTTGACCCACTTCACCCCTTTTTGAAACAATTGTCAGTTATTCACCCGCACCACGACAAATCGTCATATTATGGAAAATTAAGACTAGGAGATAATAATATAGGGTTTATACCATAACAAAGTACAAATACTGTATTTAACAACAAAAGTTCTTTTTTCACAGCATAAATGGGTGTTATTTTTGTCTGTAATAAGTTATTACTAAAAGCAAATAACATAATTATCAATGCAAGCTTTGGGTTTGATGTCGATCAACAAGAGTTTTTATACTTGGTACTAGCTTTGTTAATTTTAGCCGTAGGTCACGATTTATAACGATCTGAAATGACAGGAAACCCGTATTATACAACTGACACCAAACTATCTGCCCAATTACAACTTCACCCCTTTGTGTATAATTCACCCCCAATTCCCCCTTTTCCAAAATTTCACCCCTTAGTATCTCGAATTCACCCCAAGGGGTGCATGTGCACCCCGGTTGAGAAGCACTGGTTTAGACTAAGGTGGGTTGGATAAGGGCGATCTAATTTCAAACAAATGCCTACTAGGGGTAAAAGAAAGTTGTACGCCTTACTTTGAAATGAACCATTCACGAAGTTAGAGCAACTAAACAAAATCAGAAGAAATTATCCCATCTATCACACAATATATCAAAAGTAAAAAACAGCTAATAATAGTAGTAAACATGATAATGGTAGTAAAAAGAAAAGTTGAAAGCTGGTACAATGCAATTCTATGTCTAATTGTATCTCCTCGCGGGCCTTTAAGATTTCCTTCGAGGGCTGTACGTGGTTCGCAGGCTGTAGGTGCGACCTATGCAATATCGTTGTTCTCCACATATAGCACTATTGACCAAGAAAGCTAAAATAACTACAAAATCCTACTTATTGTCAGTGTAACCTGCCCATTTACATAGTTAAGCATAAGTCTGACCACGCTCCTGCTAAGTTAAAAAATAAACCATGCAAAAATGCAGCTATTCATCAACGTATCTGTGGTTCTTCAGTGCACCCACTAAACAGCTACTGCATTAAACGAATCGCGACAATAGCGCGTACCAATATTTTACCATGTCTCTAGCATCTGCCCAGCATATAGGAGATAATTGGGGGTGCACATTGGGGGGTTTAAGGGGGTCAGAAAAATCTCCAAAATGGTCACTAGTCAGTATTTTCTTGGATAAAAAGTCAGTGCAAGTACCAATAGACAGGGGTCGAAGGACTAGAGACTCGTTCCAGTTCATTCTACGTTCCCAAACAACACTTTAATGAGCACATCTGCCCACTACCAGTTCTTCATTAGTCGTGGCGCCAGACAGAAAAACGCTGGGGGGCTAGAGCTGCCAAAGTGCCGACAGTGAGCGGTGTCAAGGAATTTTAACGGACAAAACCTACTGTACTGGCTAAAAAAACTAGAACAGAAGGTCATATCATATCACAAAACTTTTTTGCAGTTGGTTACGTATATAGTTTATAGAACTAATTAATACCAACTATCTACTCAAAAAACAAAAAACCAAACAAATTAATTGTAGATGAAACATTTACAGCTACTGCCATCCCAGCTACGTATTTCTCTTTTACCTTTCTCAAGAGAGGGTGATAATTTTATGAATATTATGGACATTATGAAAGTGCGGACAGTGTCTAGCAATTTAGATGCTGATGGGGGCTCATTCAAATCAGGGGGGCTAAAGCCCCCCCAGCCCCTGGTAGCGCCAACCTTGCTCTTCATACAACGGCCTGATTTCATTGAGTAACAAACAGGAAAACATAAGCACTACACATAAATTCTATATTTAAAGATTACTTTAACGTATATAGGCCAACAATGATAAATCATTTCACTTTTAGTTGCAGGCAAATATAACGTAAAAAAATCTGAGTAAATTCTCTTTAGACAAATATTTAGGTGCAAGATAGATTAAATGAAACCACACATAACATCCCCAATAATTCCCCATTTAATAAGCAAACGCACTATTTTTCAGTAATACAAATGTGGAGAAAATTATCTGGGTGGCTGAGGTGTTCACTCAACCACTGCACAGGAGTATCTAAAGGAGGCTCAATGCCTTGTATAATGACTTTCCAGTGAGCGCTTGCAAACTCTTTATCTGCTATTCGTAGTATCGCCATTTTCAGTAAGTCTCTCAAGCATTGTAATTCGCCTTAGAGAAACGAAAAAAATTACTTGATATTTCCTTGCAAATTGCACTAGGAAAGAACTTAGCAATCCTACTGTATTTTATTTAGAAAAAAAATGGGGTATCATTACTAATATGTAATATTTCAAATAAACGTTTCTTATTCATAAGAAAGTGTGTTATAAGAAAGTAGTACTCAGGTGCTCAAAAAGAGGCCCAAAAAGGTCTATTAGAGCATGTGCATTGTCAATTTGATCTATCTGTGTATAAAATGTCATGTACGTTATGTTGGCTGTCCACTTGCAGTTTCACTTCTGCTATTTACTAAGATTTATCATCATTCTAGGTGAAGATGGAGATTGAAGAAGGTTTTGATACTGGAATCGTGAAAAAGTTGAGAAAGTTTCAGTACTGTGCCAAAAAAACTTTCTTGTAAAATAAAAAAGTGCACTTACAGTCAAGCAATACTCTCTAAAAGGGTGGCTAAGTTTACGGTGATAATTACCACTAGGTAAAGGGAATTACCTCCAGGTAAAAGAAATATATACAAGGTAAAAGCATTTACCATAAGGTAACCGTGATTAACATCAGTTAAAAGTAATTACCTCCAGGTAAAAGAAATGGATACTAGGTAAAAGCATTTACCACAAGGTAACCGTGACTAACATCAGGTAAAAGAAATTACCAGCATGTGGAACAGTTGCATGAGCAATGGAGTCCACAAGAAAGGCTCTCGCGGACAGAGGTAGGTAGAGTTTAATCCCATCACATAATAACAGAGGAAATCTATATGTTAATAACTGGAATAAATGTGTGTTAACCTTTAAATCTCCAACAAATGGATGGTCATATCTCAATTCTATCACAGCGCATTTATTGAAAGATACTGTACTCATCAGTGTGCAGAAGGAACAATACAGTTACTGTTGTCTATGGGCACAAGATTCCCACTGGCTGTTGAATCCCTTGTCGATTAAAGAAGGAAGTTTCCTTTGTTAAGCACAGGACAATTTTATCCTTATTGTTTGTTAAAGAAAGGGTGTATAAGAGTCTGAGTTGGTTACGAGATGACGCTAAGTTGGTTTTTCACAAAATGGAAGATGGATTCTTTTTCTTCATAGTCGTTTTATGTGGGTCTTTCTAATTAAGTTCTTGCCAACAATCAGTTTACATGAAAACATGGAATAAATATATAGTACGTCACAGTTCTATCCTAGATGCAGCTGGAATGAGCACATCTAGTATTTATGTGAAAATAATGCATCCTAGTGGTAAGAAATCGCATTTCTGTACAATGGAACACCTACTCACTATATAACGAAGGAAAAGATGGACGTAATAACAAACCTGTATCAGACAAGGGTCTGAAAAGCATCTGGACAAATGGTCTGTCAAGCTGCAATACAAATGTACACAGATGGTAGTAAAATTGGATTATAAAGATATAACAAGTACAGTAGCTCATCAACTCTCTCCTCGATTAGTCTACCGATTGAGAGGGCTCCTCCTTTAATAAATTCCTTCGTGCAAATCTCCTTAGTCTTTTCCAATATTATAACATATTTTTGTTTGCTTTAAATATTCTCTTTCTTATTCTATCTTATTTCATATACTATACACGTTTTTTTTATAAGAAAAAAGTTTATAAGAAAATGAGGCTCAAATCGTCAAAATCTTAAGAAAATCGTAAGAAAATCACGAGGCTCAATTTCCAAAATTAAGTGTTTTTATAGGCAAAACATCGGTATTTCGTTGTTATTGCCTTCAAAATGTTAAAGATGGAAGTCAAATTCAAGTATATAATATTATTAACGATAGTGTACACCACTCTATCCAGTTTATTTCAGTAAAAGTTAAGAAAACTTTAAGAAAATCTCAGGCTCAATTTCGGGAACAGTTAAGAAAATTGAGGCTCAGGCAAAATAATGATTTTCTTATAAAAAAAGCGTGTATTTACATAGTCTCTTGTTATCTAAGATTTGTATGTTTGGAATTTTAAAAAATGAAATGACCTTGAAAATGAACTCTTATTAATTATAAACTTGAAGTTTAAAACTTCAGGGTCCTGGAAATAGGCCTGGTCACCAGTCAAATAATCTTCAAGAAAAAGTAGTGTCATCATAAGGTGCAAAAACATGGAATTCAGAGATGAAAGATGCCAGCTAAGGGAGTCTAAATAGGGATATTTGTGGTCTACATATGTGAAATGCATGTACTTCTTGTACTATTGATATTGCTGATGTTTCTAGCCAGCTTAAAACTATACTATACTTATAACTAATGCTTGTGACATTCATGTATTATCACAGTATTATTCTTAATGTAAGGTTTACAGTCTATAGATAAATCACGTCAGAGAGTACGCAATTCAAACAGAAGGCTTTCAGTCTGTGCTTCAGTTGAGGGATTAGAGTGAGTCTTTCTATATAGAAAAGATCGGCCTATAGAGAGATCTATTAAGAGAGAAGATCAGCATGCCTACTACATGAAAAGTCAATGGTTCATGCCACATTTGAGAATTGGCTGAATGCTTGCTCCCTTTCCATCAAGCAGGACCTGGGTGCTGAATGACAGCACTGGGGAGATAAAGGTGGCAGGGAAAGGAACTGGCTACCCTACCTCATACACTGATGGTCAAGGGTAAGTGTCATCTCCAACAGCCACTCCTTACATATGTTTGTCTACAGGATCCTGCCATTAACTGTACCTGTTTATAAAGAGGGTCTACATAGAGAGGGTCTATCTAAAGAGAGGCTCTGCTTATAAGGAGGCTCTATTTATAGAGAGGCCTTATTTAATGAAAGGGCATATTTCTAGAAAGTCCAATTGTGGAGAGAGCCTTTTTACAGAGGCATTCTAGCTACAGTTAGACTCCGTTTATAGAGAGGATCCATTTGTAAGGAGGGTCGAACCATAGATAGGGTATCTTTAAGAAGTGGTCTACTAACAGAAAATGTCTAAAATTAATAAGGATATGCTATTGAAAGAGAGGTCACCAATAGGGCATATCTATTAAAAGATAGATTTCCTCACTACTGTAGGTGTGCATTATAAAGAAGGTACATTATCTATTTGAAACAGTACCTGATATATTTTGAATGGTATGTACTTAAATGGTTCTCCATTAAGTCTTTCCATTAATTTCTTATTCACTGACCAAAACTGATCAAATCTATCTGCAGTGGAAAGGTCATAAAAAAGCTTAACATTGCTGCAATTGAAGGCTTGTCTAAAACATCAAATGCAAATGATATGAAAATCCAGTGAGTTCAAGTTGCGCTGTACAAAAATTGACAAGTACAGCAATGAACTGAGTGGAACAATGTGGAAAATGTATGTTGAGGAACATGTTTTGTAAGAATAGCATAGATCAACTTCTGTAAAAATTCTTCTGCAACAAATAACAACAAGTTCTGCTAGCTAATTGCTATGAATAAATCTCTACATTATTAATGTGAACTGGGGGTTTTATTACACTACCATTATTCAAACCAGACCATAGCTGCTTGTGATCTCTCTTCTGCATTGCATTCATAACTTGTGACCTATGCTTCAAATTGTCAGCCTAAAAATGAGAAGCAATTGACAACTCAAAATATGTACATAGGACAACTGAAACAAGAAGAAACTGTAAGTTAAAATAATTTGTGTTCACATATCAACACGCAGATTTCTGCTTTCTTTCAAACCTCTAAACCTTTAGGCTTAGACTTTCATGTCTGAAAGGACTGGTGTGTTTATTTCTGAGCTCAGTGTGCATAGCACACAAAAAATTCTTTGCATTTGAACACTGTTTATTAATCAAAAAATAGAACACCCCATTTAGTGTTGGAAACCAAATATGGTTTTTGACATTTTGGTTTCTGTGGTTGTATATCATGCTCTCTATGTATGAAATGTTGAGAGTTTTATAGGTCTAGACTTGGCTGAAATTTATTCAATATATTTTTTACACAATGCTATACTTATCTATGTAAAAAGCAATCTGACATATGTATCTAAATTTGAAGGAACTATGTTCAATTTTACAGATTTTTGCCTGAAGTCAGTTTTGCAGCTTTTTGCTCTTTTCGTGTGTGGTTATGCAGTGTTCGACACTAATCCCAGAGCCATTTTCTATCAAATTCTCATAAGCTGTTACAAATGTAATGTAAATTTGAAGTCAACTAAATATTTAACTACCTCTTTCAAGCATGACATGAAATGAGCTTCAACAACCTCTTTTGTCTTACATCTAATGACTTCAGTTTCTGGAAATCTCTAATAGTTATAAAAAAGAGTGTTGAAAAACAAGACTGAATGTCAAACAGTAGATGAAGAAAAATGAAAGCAAACATTGCTTGGATGATCATTCATGAAAGCATATATTTACAGAAATATGGAATGCATCTTATATGTAAGCCAAATTATAATTGACTAGGTGAAATAGAACATTGCCTAAAATGGAAAATCTCTTACAACTATGACTGAAAGAATCTAGTTATCAAAAACAACCTTAATGATAAGAATTTCAAATGGAAGTATATATATGGGACTGTAAACACCTACCTTGAAATGTACAGTTATATTCCAAGGAAGACCATCATTAGAAGCATATAAGTCAAATAGAACACCAATAGGATAGTGCCTGCAACAAGAGCAACAGCATAACAAGTGCATTGGAGACTGAGTACTCTATGTACAGGCATTGGAACTGGGATGAAAACATGAAAAAAGGCTTAAATTTCCCGTGAAAATGGTATTAGAAAGTTCTTTCAAACACCCACTCTCATGAAACAATACTTCAACAAAGTGAGGATTGTTACCATTTCAGGGGTTGTCCTTGAAATTCCAACCACATTTCATCTGCATCATTCTGTCCAGCTGCAATCTGGTAATGTCTACACATCTTGTCAACAACAAGAGGAAAATAGCTCAGCCTTGGTACAAGTATCTGCATACAAAGACATATATATTTCTTCAAATTAGGAAGTGAGAAGTAAAAAGAGGACAATCCTAGCAATGGGCATTACTTTCTGAGCATATATTTCACTACATAGCTAAGTAAACATGAGAAGCCATGCTATTAGAGACTGTCCAGAATTTTCTACTTTGAAAGCAAATTAGCAAGCTAAATTGACATTTCCTTCTCTTTCTCATTCTGCTATCAAAGTAGCTAGTAGTTGAATTGTTTTATTCCAAACTTCCACAGAGCCCTGACAGCTTGGTAAGACCATTTGGTAAGAAGATAGGCAAGAATTTTCTTTTCAAATGATACTGCACACCTGGGAATGAAAGTGGGATTGTGATGAAACATGTAATATGGCATGGTGTCATTGCTAAGCTACACTTGAGCCCCATACACACTTGTACACCAGATATTCCAGGGGCATTGAAAATGGGGGATTGGGGGCACTGGTTTGCCCACTTTTGCCATAAGATAGCATGTTTCACAATTTTTACCTGAGCTCATCCCTGAAAGTCACTTTGATGCCCCTGTATTTGGCTCTTGCACACCTGAGATCCCATAAAAAAGGCCATACTTTGCATTCTGTCTGGCCTTGGGTAAGATGTGTCTTGTTTCCTGCATTCAGAAAGTTGTTTTGCTTTTCAGATTTTTTCTTCTTTCTTTTAGATTTCTTCTGAGTACTCAGAAAGCTCCCCTTAATCACTAATTCCTAATTCAGTCGCATTTTACATTTGCTTTAGTTGTGCAATTTAGTTGTAGATGTTGCAATGTAATTTTCAGTTGTTTATTACTAACGCTGATCTGTATTTAGGACTGATTGATAATAAAATGAAACTGATAGTGCATGCTAGAATGGACCAGTTGGGATCAAGGATAATGCACATTCAGAGCACTATAGGCTTGCCATTATAATTTGCAAGGAAAAGTTTTAAAGTCTGAATCCTATGAAAACTTATTAACAAATGTACGTTTTTAGTACTGAAAGGCAGCATCTGAAAATTGCTTTGGAAAAAGAGAACTTTGTATATCACACTACACAAAATGCCATAATGCAGTAAAAAATTGAAGTTTGCAGTGTTTTACTTACGTAATAAGGTTCAGGCTGCTCTACTGTAGTAATCTCATCTTGGCTCAGGGTAAAGCAGACCGGGATTCTGCCTTCCCAAGTTTCTCGCAGCACCTCACGATCGTCCGCCATACTTAATCCTCCAAGACCACTTTACTCCTTCACAGTTCCCTAGACAGGGCAGTTGGCGGCTCCTTTTGAGGTACTCTATGAGAATGTGTAATATCCAACACAAATTGTTTTACTTGGATAGTATTTGCACGATCCCTAATAGGGGTTTTACAAGTCTATATACTTTCAATTTTTGTTGAAAAATGCATATACATTGCTGTTGCCAACTACTGAATTTCAAGACATCCAAAAGAAAATAGCTTACTCTGTAGTCCTGAATTGTAGGGGGGAGATCAAATTGCACTTTTTGAAATTTTTCACCCCTCATAGCACTTTAACATGGCCCTCCATTTTAGCAAAATGTACCCATCATCACTATCAGCAAAGTTTTCACAGTCTTTTCCATCCCATAATTCATGAGTCAACTCTCCATCTCTCCATCAAGCGCTTCACAGCTCTTGTCAGGTGACACACTGTCTACCACTCCATCCAATTTTCACTTAACACCATCTGGTGGGATCATAAGCAGTGGTGATTTCTACAAATTTTAACAAGGGTGCTCTAGGCACAGCCACGCCCATATTTTGGGTGTGAGCCAGCTACAACCACACCCATATGTTTTCAAAGATGAAGACATAATAATTTAACTTAATACTGATATAGTATAATCAACAATAAGAGATGCGTCAATAACCATATAGCAGTGCACAATTGATCATAATGCTTTGGAAGCAAGGCCAATAAACTCTGAAAAGCTCAGCTAATGCAATAAGTCTAGGGGGGCTGAGCCCCCAAAATGAGCAGAAATTTTAACAACGTGGCTCCACCCCCTGAGACCCCCTGGAAATCACCCCTGATCATATGCTCTGCTATATCCTTCAGGGTTGTTGCGAGTTTCCCGGTAGGTCATTTTATTACAACCCTCCACTTTATGAAAATCTAGAAAATATCCACCCCCTTGCTGATTCCACCCCTTACAATTAAGCACAAAAGAGTACAACAAATATGAGCGATCGAGCAAATGACAGAACAAGAACAGAAAATTAAATTTCATTTCTGCTCTACTATCACAAATTCACAACAAAATTCTTAACAGATTTAAAGGATTGATGTATAACAACAATAGGACCCTTTTATGAAAACACTATGCTTGTCAAAAATTTCAAACAGCTTTTGTAACATAATCAATGAAAATCGCCATTTCTACCAATCTTTCTGCAATTACTATTTATAACAATGGAATGTGACAGTAAGAAAAGCCCTTCCGCGTTCTATCAACATCGTGCTACTCCTCGTTGATTCACAAACAATCTTCCATCACAGGACAAGAAATATTGCCCTCGTCAACTCTTGCAGGCCACACAGAACGTCAAGTCTTCAGATAATACCTGAAGCCTGAAGTCTTTGGAAATGGAATATAATCTCTATAAAGGTTCAAGATTGCAATAAAGCATAATTGAAAATCTCCTTTCTGTGTAGTCTGTGTTGTGTCTAATAATAAAGTTTAACAAACTGATCCCACTTTCTTTCTACTTTAGCAAATATTTTGGAAATGTATATTGCTTAATTGTAAATAGAATTTAAAGTGATTGTTAATCGCAATGTTTTGCTCAATTGTAAGAAATTTTTATGAAGGTCCCTCACAAACCGTTTGGCTGGCCGTACGGTCGCCGTCTTTGGAGATATGCTTAATTTATCTAAAGCAATACGGATGAATGAATGAATGAATGAATTAACGGAAATGGAAAAGAGTAATTATGACAAACAAGAGATTAGTCAAATTTGCGTGGGCTACGTAATATTAATCTTAGATATATCTTTGCGTTCTAAAAGGCATAACTTTTCAACAGTATCTATTTGAATAAAATTCCTCAAAGACCGAAAGTCTAGATTTATTCTATGAAAACCCTTTATCATCGAAATTGTGCTATGTGTATGTGAAAATGCTGAGCAAGGTGTCTCACGGATCAAATGTGTAAAAGTATGAAGCTTTGGAGATTGGACATCAAGGTGCTCCTCTTTTGAATATCTAAATAGAACAAAAAATACTGAATTCTAATATGAAGGAAACTGAAAATAGAAATATAAGCAAATATGTACAGGTGATTTGAGCAAAGCAGTGTGCAAGAGAAAAGAATATACTACAACGAATTAGATCAAGAAAAAAGAGAAGAGGGTAGACATATGCAATATAATATACTGAACAATGATTATTTGATGAAATTGTTAACTGCTCCAGCTCAAGCACATTGCCCTCCTTCACACTCACACATTTCCCTAAAGCAAAGTGATAAAGAAGCTTGTTGAATAAATTATTTTCTCAAAATTATGTTTCTTTTCTTCTTCGTCATATTGGTCTTGCGTTTTAAGAACATCGGTAATACCATCAAGGAACATTGATTGATTGAGGTGATAATGGAATCAATTAGGTAGCGAGCACTAAACACGTGATTTAAATCATATAAATACATAAATGTATAAATACAAATATAAAAACAGTATCACAAGAAGTCTCCTTCAACCTCACCTCCAGTTTGAGTTAAGTTCACCAAAGCGAGTCACGCCGGTCTGCGCAGCAAAATTATCTATATGAACTGATACATCTATAAAAACAAATGAACCAAATTGAAAAATAAAGGATTTAAAAGTGATTGGTATTCCTCATGTTTAACATTTGGTTTTGATAGGAGTGATAAAAGCTAAGTATTTTGACATGAAAGCTATAATTGCACTTCAGCTTTTGCTGATTCGAGAAAAATTTTAAAAAGCAGATGTTTTTTTGAAGTATCGCTTTGCAATGATCTATCAGATTGCTAAACTAGAAAGAATTTCTTACTTAAATGTTATCTAATTCACTTTTCACAATATAGTTATTGAAAATTTGCGTATGCTGTTCAAGTATTTGGGTGCTGTCCTAATAATATTTGAGGAACAAGAGAAGATTTTGGTGGTGTAAATTCCTACTAACTCGATCTATTCTTCTGATGCACTGTGCAACTATTGCACTCCGCAGGGGGGGAGGGAATCAGCCTAATACGAACTTACTGGCGAGTGTACAGGCATAGATATATATGTTCCCAAACCATCTGCATATGTAGCCCCTGTGTAGGGAAGTACGGCCCCCGCAGTGGCACAGAGGCTGGGATAACGGAAATAGCATCCTTCGGAAAGCAAAGGCGTAAATAGTCTGTTAGTATACGGTTTTTTATAGGAAAAAAGTTTATAAGAAAATGAGGCTCAAATGGTCAAAATTTTAAGAAAATCTTAAGGCTCAATTTCTAAAATATAGTGTTTTTATTAGCCAAAAATTGATATTTCGTCGTTATTGCATTCAAAATGTTAAAGATGGAATTCAAATTCAAGTATACAATATTAATAACACAAGTGTAAACCATTTTAGCCAGCTTATTTCAGTGAAAGTTAAGAAAAATGTAAGAAAATCTTAGGGTCAATTTCGGGAAAAGTTAAGAAAATTGAGGCTCAGGCAAAATGACGGCTTTCTTATAAAAAAAACGTGTACTATAGAACTTTACTACAGCACGAAAAGGCGGCAACATTCTTTTGACATAATGAAAGCTTTTTTCGTTCGACACTCGTCAGAGTATGAAACGTCAGTTAGCGACTGAAAGGTATATAGCCGAAATATGTAACCGCATATAGCTATATAGTTCAGTTCACCTTTCAGTCACTATCCGGCGTTTCATACTCTGACGAGTGTCGGACGAAAAAAGCCTTCAGTATGTCAAAAGAATATTGTCGCTTTTTCGTGCTGCAGGAAAGCAAAGACCTTTATAAGAACTTCTTACGCCAAATAGACAGCAAAACGAACGAAAAGTACAATTTCTAGCGATTACAGTGGAAAACGGTCGTAAAAGTTCTGTCTCTAGCCCCCTTAAAGCGTCCTTGACAATACGCGCTTCTACAAGCTCCCCAGACAAAAATTCTGGTAAAGCATTGGCATGAGAAATAGGCGAGGAAGAGCAAAGGAATTCGTAGTGAATAAAATAAAACTCACTCCGAGTTGTCTCGACGACTTGATGCAACTTTGACAATGCCACACCACCAGGATAGTTATGATGTGAAACGTATGATAGGAAGCCTGTAGCCACAATGTTTCCAAAAAGTAGGCCAGCTACCATAATATACATAAGTTTCGAAACTACATTTCGTTTTCGGACCCAATGAAGGCTGCAACAGAAACAATGATAGTCAAAATTTTGTAGGAGGTAAAGTACTCTAATGCTAATAGTACAGACAAGGTTGAACAAAAAGGCAATCAATATATGGACACTATACGGGGTGGTGGGGGTATATATTCATAATGTCAGATAGAGTTTGGCCAATGTCTTCTTGCTCATCCCAAAGGCAAACAACTTATTTCTCATAGAGGCCATATCCCCTATAGTGTCTATGGATGTTATGATGAAAAGAAGTGGGGTTAAATATACTTACATTTGTAATATGCCTATTGCGGCTGATGTGTTGAGAACTGGAATTGCGTATATAATGAAACGCAGTTCTTTATGTGGAAGAAATGAATACAGGAAAACGAACAAAAGTGTTGAGACAAACAGGCCAATGAAATTCTTTGACTTGCTGGTGATCCCCAATGGCACAAAAGGTAGAAACAACAGTAAACACCTTGGTATTGCAGAATAGAAGTACCATAAGAAGGGTAATGTCTGCAGGTAGTTAAGGTTTAGGAATAGCAAAAAGTTTAGATCGTAATGGAGTAGTGTGCTAGGAGATCATCATCTAGGAGTCACTGTAACTGAGAAGAATATAATCCCCTTAGTGACTTACAATAAGTTGAAAACTCTCTATGACACTCAAGTTCACCTTACATAATACTATCGACAGGGCACATGCCTTTTGGCCCACATAACCAGCATGCAAATGACAGTAGGTTTATGCAGTCTCTACTTTCTCATGTATAACGAATTAAAGGCAAATTTCCAGTGAGAAAAGACTTGGCGAAATGAGAACAAGTTCGAGCTAAATATGTCACATATATGCGTAGTGGCATTTCGTTTAGAGTTCGAGTGCAAAAATTCTCAGCGAAATAGTTGACTTGAGTTCAAATTTTTCTAATTTTGCTTGTGAAATTCTTTCGCAGACCAATTAGAATCCATATCGGCTTGAACTGGTGCCACACCCCAGCGTTTGTGATGCACACAGAAACCGCGAAATGGCCTAAATAGAAGTGGCAACACGAGATCCTTCGTCTTATGAAACGGAAAATGCAACTACAGCAATTAAGATAGGTTTTTACCTTCAGCAAGCTGTTCCGATGAAGTGGAGATTCAGAATGAAGATAAATGGAGAGTGTAACAGGATCATGAAGTCGCACTTTCCTATCGATTGTTATGCTCTCCTTTCTCTATGAAAATACTCTGTAATCCCAGGACCCTTGTCTACTTTTTCTCTGTTTTCCATGTCGATACAAAGCGAGCAACATCGAAATCTCCTTGCACGACGAGCTCACGAGGCGAATGAACTATTTCGCAGAGGCATTTCGCAGAAAAAATTCGCCGACTGGAGATTGACTTGCGAAATACTCTCGAGAAATTGTTCGCTCGAGTTTTTCTCACTGGAAATTGGCTTTAATGAAACAATTACTCCAAAGAGCACTTGCAGGTCAAACAAAGGTGAACTTATTGATGAAAACGGTTATTGCCATATCTCTAACCACTGTTGCAATTTTATGAAAATTTGAAAATAACAGTTGAAAAGGATACTCCCCAATTTGAACTTTTATTCAATACAGTGTTATAATAGAGTACAACCCCTTCTGGCCATAACAACTGTCCCCAGAAGATTGAGTCAATTGAAATTGTAAAAGCTGGAAGGGTAAGAAATTTGGCTGGATCAATGGCTGGAAATTTGGAAAAATTTGGCTGGATCAATTTGATGGCATAATGTAAATGAATTAGCAATTTTGAACTTCACTACAAAAGCATCAAATCTACAATCCCAATCTATCCTCATTAGGCAAATCTGGGCCACAATGAAAAATGTAATCAGCTGATACACTACCCAGGTCATGAATTCCTATATTCTGCATACATGCTCTGTGTAAGATATTTGTTTTACTCCTTATGCATAGAATGGATAATAATATTCCATAAACAAGCAGAGAATAGCAAAACATCCTTTACATTTTCAATCTACCATTTTGTATGTATCTTCCAGATCAGTAATTTTCAACCTGTTTGGTGGAGTGGAAGCCAAAGCATGCAGTTGATTGGCTCATAGAGCCCCTGGTCACATATCTGCACAGGACAGCTAAAACATACTGTCAATTATAGCATTAGTATAACTTCCGGTGGAACCCCTGGAAAAATGCTGGTGGAACCCCTGGAATATGCTGGTGGAACCCTAGGGTTCTGGGGAACCCCAATTGAAAACCACTGTTCCAGATGTTTATTTTTCAAATTTGTCTACAAAGTGTCTCTATTTTAGGGAATCTAAAGCAGTTTTCTAATTTCTTCTATATGAATCTGCAATCAGAGAACAAAATCAAGGTTTACAGCAAATCTTCTAGACTAAAGTATGACTTTTGACTAGCATTTCAATATGCACTCTATTTTCCCCAAATGTGATCAAACAGCATTTAGCTACATACCGAGAGCAGCAATGCCTGATAGTACTGCATGTTTGATTGCAGTAACCAGACCAACTCTCCTACTTGATAGACTCAGAAGTAACAAAGGTCCAACCAAGAGGCACAGCTCTGCTCTGAAGATGACTGCAGTGAATGCAGATAACCATATAAACTTTCTGACTTTATTTTCAAGCCAAAAGCCAAGTGCTGGCAATACTGCAATGAAGGTTCAACAAATATTAAAATACTCATAGTCTAAATTGGATAATACCAACAATACAAATGAAATTCTTCACATGAAGAATATACCACATATGATGTAAGGCTCCATATTGCTATCAACAAAATATAGTTAACAACAGAAAATAATGGGTATTGCCAATAAAATCAGTAAAAATCTTTGAATCAGCATTAAAAAGTAGAAAAACACTATTTGGCAAAAAATTTTATCACATCTTTTGATGGTCTAACATTTCTAAAACATAGATCCTCAAATAAAATTATGCAATTATGTAATAAAGGACACAATTAATATTATAGTTGTGCACTTTAGACACAAATGCACTCACATACAAAATATACAGCCTACCTAGCATGAGAGCAAATGTGTTTGGCAGTGTTCTTGAAGAATAAAACATGAAATGAAACTGTGTCAAAGTTATCATGGCAAGCAAATTTGCTACTGAGTGGGATAATACTTTTGCCACAGCTCTTCTATATATTGCAAATGACATCATAACCAAGCAGCCAAGAATGATCCTCACTATGTGGATGTCAATATAGCACAGTTAATAAAATACCATGATAATGGAATAAACACCAAACAAATTTAATGACTTTATATAGAAACAGAAAAATCTTGACAATGATTGTGATTGTGATTGTGCACTAAACAGAGATGAAATTTTGCATATACAATAAGATGCCAGGGCAGGTCTAGCAATCCACTGAAGTAGCTTTGCTCAAGATACTCATGGTGAAAACAAACACAGTGTGAGGTGTTTACCAACTGACAGATATGAATATCTACCAGGAGGAAGGTAATAAAGTGAGAATAAACAGGAAGATAGATCTAGCAAATAATCCATAATAAACACTATTATATATAGAAGCTACTAAAACCAAGATAAACATATTCTCAATACCAATATACTGTGAAGTATCTTTGTTAGCTTTGAACAAGCTAGATGCAGCATTAATTGGGGATGACACTAAACCAACAACCAGTGCACCAATGAATGTTCTTGGCACAACACCAGGAAAATTCTTGTGGTCATACTGAAAGCAAACAAAACTCTATAACTGCACAACACTCTGTCTGCTATACATAATACCCAATTAAAAATACCTGCAGCCTTCTGGTTCCAGCTGTGTAGTCCTTCAAACATTCATGTCTTTTTCAGTTCTAAACCTTGCATATTGGCCTGAAATGCATGGTCTTTGGCAAATATTCTTTAGAGCTAGTCAAGAGACAACCAACACATTAATTTACTGAAACTATTTGTTCAGTTGACATCCTATCGAACCAAAACCTTAGCTGTCAAGATGTAAACCGTGATCAGTACCCACCCAATACCTTAAGTTAAAGTTCCCTCTCACAACCGGTCAGCCGAGCTCAAACTTTTCAACACCACATCCAGTTTGCACCAATCTCGTACACAAATCCTTTTGCCTGTATGCCAGCATATCAAACCTCACACGCCCCATAATTATTGAAACTTTTGGCCTGGAATTCTTGACTTATTGGCTAACCTTCCAATCTCTAAAAATCTAAACCGTGAGATCTCAAAAACTTACTTGGAAAAACTTTGAGGTTTAGGCCCAAAACTGTGAGTATTTTTTAAAGAGGGAGGCACCAGGGATGGAAAAACAACACAGTCATATGCCAATATTTTAGAGAACGCTTAGTCTCGTCTGTAACATGGACAAACTCATTCTTCCAATCATTCCAAACTGTGCTTCAAAGAAGTATGTCACATTAAACCCATACAAAACGAATGCGGTTGAGCGCGAGACAATGAAAATAGGAGAATAAAAGAACCGTGAGATTTTCAAGTTAAACCGTGAGACTGTGAAATTTGGTCGGAAACCGTGAGAGTTGGAAGATTTGTTATCATTGGCTCAGTTCTATATACATTTGCACTGCATAAAAAGTGCATGGAAAATACCTCCTCAATGTTCCATTTGCTATATAGTACATCATGAATCGCCTGAATGTTGAAACTTTCCTCCACCTTCGTGTACGGACAAATTACAACATGCATTACCACAATTGTAAAGAAACTCCCTGACCGCCATATTGACATTGCCATCTTCGAAGTTCATTGTGCTCATTACAAATCAAGAAACCTCGTTTAGAAATATTTCGCAGAAAGTAAGACTAATCAGTGGTGATTTCTAAAAATTTTAACAAATGGGGCTCTAGGTGCAACCACGCCCATATTTTGGGTGTGACCTAGCTGCAACCATTCCCATATTTTTAAAGACGCAGATTTGATACTTTAGTTTACTACTAATAAAGTGTAATAAGCAATTGGATATGTCTCAATTACCATATAGCAGTGAATAATTAATCATAGCAATACAAAAAACTTTAGAAGCAAGGTCATTACACTTTGAAAAGCAAGGCAAATTCAAGAATGCTTAGGGGGGCTGAGCCCCCATGAACAGTAGTTTTACTAAGGGGGCTCCACCCCCTGGAAATCCTGGGTATAAGCCCCCCGATTAAAAAGGTTCCCTGCAAAATAACCTAACCATCCTTCCTAATATACCCTGGGCATATTGCAGTATCAGTGGCGGTTTTAGGGATCGTGGGGCCCTGGGCTGAAATCATCTGCGGGGCCCTTGTTTGAAGTATTGCCATGTTTTCCTGTAATTTCTTTTCAATTTTCTCAGACGCGGGGCCCCTTCTGGCTTATAAAAAGCGCGGGGTCAGGGGCCATGGCCCCCTAAAACCGTCACTGTACAGTATACACAGAAATCTGTATAATTCAAACTCTCTGGGGACTTGTGGAAATGTTCGACTTACATTTTGGACATTTGAGTTATACAAGTGTTCCAAAATCCTCTGGTCTGCCTCTCAGTTATCTGTGAATCCTCATTTTATAGTCAATAACTACATACTTACTACTTCTCAATGATTTTTAATAAATAAAAACATGTTCGGCCTTGCCATGGAAGTGCAACACAAAAGCAGGCAGTGCTGTTAGTCTTTCAAGCATTTTCTTCATTATTCTGTCACAGTATCTAGCTTTTTCCAGCTTGATAATTCTTTCTGTACATTTTAAGTATTATTCTCAAGCATATCTCTCAAGCAAATAACAATAGAAATTTGATTGAGACAAATTCTGCAACAATCTAATGAAAAAAAGTACTATATTGACTAGCTCATTTGCAGAAAGTTTGAATTAGAAGGTTTTTTGTTTAGGGGACTGAAAATCAATCAAATTACAAAAATTTTGAATTACAGAGGTTTGAAGTATAGAGATTTTCTTGTACGGGTTTAGTAGGAGAATTGCAAGGGACATGGGAATTTTGATCAAACTGGTAAAAGCTCAAATTACACGAAGTCATATCTGAAAGATTTCACTGTAGTTATTAAACCATACCACAGGACACAACACAGAATAATATATTCTACTTTACAATCCTGTACAATGGTAACAGGTGCAATGCTTGCAACACACCACAGATTTAGAAAAGGCATAGCAACAAAAGCAAGATAGCCTTCACAAGTAATAAAACTGTTTGGAGATCATTGAACAGTACATACAACTAGCTTTAAGTGCCATATATATATT
>WIPJ01002510.1:26979-57343 GCA_018155075.1 Cassiopea andromeda | reverse complement strand
TATATACTATCCCAATACCACTACACCTATATTTCCTACAAAAAGTAAATTATAGCAAGAATTTAGCTTTAGCAACTTTTCTGTGTTCTATGGCCTTTGTTTTTGAACAATACATTTCACACCAGCTTTTTGGCAACATTCGTGCACCTGCTTCACTTGTAGCATGTATAACACCAAGTTCATTTTCAGCTGTTGTTAATAAATAAGAGCGTGCATCACCTAATGACAATACTCTGGCTAGTACAATGTCTCCTGGCCTAAAGCATTTATAAACCTCTACTTTGTCTATTTCTGTTGCTCTAATGTTCTCCTTTCTTATCATTCCTCTGAAGGCATTGGTTACTGGAATCCCATTGACACGTAGTATTGCAACTTTAGAAAACCTTGGGGTTGTGCTGAGTACCTGACAAATAACTGCTGAATCTATGAAGAAAGTAAATACATAGGATTAGTGAATATAAGCAGAAAAACAATGGTTAATGAAATAGTAACTATGATGAGAAAAATGAGGCTGATAATACGTGATTTACATACTCAGAAAATCAAAATGAAACATAAGAACTGCATGATTATTCTTAGCTGCATTTGTAGCAACAAGAGAAGCAAAAAATCACTGATTCTGGGTTGTCAAAATAAATTTATTTCTACAAAAATGGCCAGAATCACCCCCATAGTCACGACTTCACCCTTTACACTGCATTGGTTTTTACTGCACTGCATGAGTTTGAGAACGTGGATACTAAGTCAAAAATATTCAATGATAAAATTTCACTTTAAACTACATGTAACCAAGAAAATAGACTTGCTACCTTTCTCCGGTACAAATTGTTTAGGTTCATCTCCTGACTGTACAAAGATTTTAGCCCTACTGCCTCCATCAGCATTTTTTTCTATTTTCTTGACTCCAACTAATGATGAATAAATATATCCTTGACGACTATATGTCCCTGGGCCTGTACTGTACTCTCCTGTGCTTCCAAGTCGTTCTCCTGGAATTACTATAGGATCTGCCATATTGAAGTAGTCTCTGTTTTTAAAGTTCATCAACTGGTCAGAGCAAAGTGGATTCCTGACTTTATGAACTCAAGCTTCTATAAAAAAGCACAAATGCTCCTGATATAGCAAACAAATTGTAGTGCTGTGGCTTTGGTGACAAAAATTATCAGAAACCGCGGCAGTTGCTGCAATTATAGTACAAATCATCCAACTTCGAAACATGTCCTCACTATCAAGTTGAGGTCAGTTCCTGCGTTGATTGCAGCCATTTTGTTTCCAATCATTGGACCAATGTGGAATAACAAAAACGAGATTCATCAACAGGCATAGATATTCCAAGGAAAATTCACGTTGATTTGCAAAGATGATTGAAGTCACATGTAACGATCGTCTAGGCAAGAAAGTCCGTGTTAAGTGCAAGTATCCTTACTATCATTAGGATAAGACCTACAGCTTTTCATTCATGAAAAGATGTGTTTCCTTCATAAAGGATGTTTTGTCGGATAAAATTCCATTTGCAGGGTCATTTAGATATTAGATAGGTTGCTACGTTAATTTTTTATGAGCTTTTAGTAAAAAATCTTTTGTCAAGCTAAATAGGTCTGTAAGACAGCTTGTTCCTTGGAAGAAAAAAAGCTCCAGCCCAGGAAAATTTGTTTAATTGGCAAATAAATTTTTCTTCTGTGCTGGAGCTTCTGAGCCATTGCTAAAGGCCATGAAGCTCCAGCCCAGCCTCTATATCTTGGATATGATGGAAAATGAAGCATATCTTGGCTTTGCCATAATCAGTGCTAGTTCCTCAAAATCAACTGCAATTAAAACAATGGCTAGCAATACTGACAACATGATATTTTTAGAACCTTATTGAGAAGCAAGATTAAAGAAGACAAGATTATTCAATATCATCTGGAACAGGCATTTTCTCACCAAGTTGATCCAGGATTGGAAGTTTCCCCAATGTTTGCCAGTGTGGTTGGTAGATTTCCTATAGGAAATTCCAATTTATTGGAAATTTTAAGGTCACTCAATACTTTGTGACAATAGTCAGACTGCATTTTCAATGGCTGGAATTTCATATCGAAATTCATGGTATGACTGGAAAACAATGTGCTTTTTTCTGCCCAAAAGGCTGGAAAAAGCTCACTTTTTTCTGAAACTTTGGCTGGAATGTCAACTTTAACTCAGTGGACACTCTGTATGTGCAAGTACTGTGTTTTCTAAGCCATTATATTAAAGGTAGTAAATAATGAATAAATAAATGAATGAATAAATGAATACAAATGTTTATAAAAGTATGGCACTTCAGAAAATATATTTTCTGTTATCAAAGTGCTATCTTTCAAGTATCTACATGTACTAGAACTAAGTCTAAAGGGAATTAAAGACTAAAAATAAGTGATAAAATTAAATTTATCAAAATTAAACCAAGGGTCAACTTTGTTGTGGTTAACTTTGTAGGGATTCCAGAATTACGTCAAGTTGTTTTAATTTGAGGTTTGCAATATGAAATGTGAGAATGTTGGGCTGATTACTGCAGCTTTAGCATGTAGATGGAATCAGCCACCTCTGAAGTGTATTTACTGACATGATATTTGGCAGGGCTGCTAAGAGGGGGGACAGGGGGACAGAGTACCCCAGGGCCTCAAAGTCCAAGAGTCTTCATAACACCCAAAGCTTTAAGGCCTGGGGGCCTCAGAATAAACCAGCAGTAATTTTCCAAACTTAATTTCTAGACCCTGAAAATTTTCTGCTCACTTCACTAGCAGGGGGGCATCATTTTCTCTTTTGCATCAGGGCCTCTGAATTCTCTCAGCAGCCCTGATATTTGGTGCAAAATGTGCTGCTCAAAAACTAACTTTGCCAAGCATTTACAAAGTTGTCAGACTGACTTTCCAGTTCAATGAATAGCCTATAATTAAATGGTTAATCCTTTCTATTATGGAACTTCAAGAAAAAGCAGCTATAGAAGTTGGTCAGTATCATAGTATATTGGCTTTGATGTAATAGAGCTAATAAAAGCTTATAATATTTCATGCAATTTATTTTTTTCATTATTAGGACTGTTTAGGATGTGTAATGTTTCTCTCTTGAGCTTGATTCACTAACAGCCATGCTCATACTTTTATATTTGACATGCAAATAGAAGCAGATATTTCTTTAACTATATCAATCAGTGCTGATGACACAGTTGGGGATCTGAAGCTGTTGATAGCTGCACAGACAGGCACAAGGCCAGAGAAAATAATTTTGAAAAAATGGTAATCACTTTGAGATGCAAAATAAATTCCTCTGTGCTCTTATGTCACATTAAAATAATATTCCATTCCACATAGCTTTTAAAGCTCTTTTTTGATTTGTAAATACTTTCTGATAGTGGTATAATACATAATTCCTAAGTTGAAAATTGCCTGGAGAACAATTCATGTCATCAATAGGAGAAATGAGTTTATCCCTTTCATTGCTTTGGTTAAATGCTGTTTCTGTACTCAGAATATATGTCATAGGTACACCATCTTCAAAGACCACATTACTCTGAGAGATTGTATCTTTTCAAATGAATCATTATTCTTAACTTACAATGGTCTTTACCAATTATTTCATTCTCAGTTAATCTAGCAAGGTAGTGCATGCATAGCTTGAGGAATGCAAGCTCACTAACTAACCTTGCTTATAATATGTTGCTTTCTCTTGCAATCAGTGTTGTGTCAATTAGTTAGGAATATAAATGAATATTATTCAATATCTTCCCATAGTAAGTTTTATTTTATACAGTACATTTTGTCATAGTGTTATATATTAGGTGATATTAAGCAGTTCCAACAGTTTTTTTAGAAATTGATAGTTTTTCTATAGAATGAAGCTATCAATCTCAAGCACTCATTTGTTGGCCTAGTTGTTTCATGGCTTACATTTCCCTTAACTGAACTGCAGATGAAATAAATGATGGGATGAACTTAGAACTATATTATAAATAGAGAATGGCTTGACTTATTATCTGTTTGCAAGGTGAAGAAGAAAGCTACAGATATTCGAAATTAGATACATAATCAGTTATTTAGAAGTAAACACCATTTGCTTCTCTGCAGTTGAAGATTTTGTATTACAAAAGTGCAGATATTGTTTTGCAAAATTACCTTAAGGTAAAGCACTCTTAGCCATTTATAGCCCAGTATGCTTATAGCATTTATTTACCATGAGAATGGTTGTTGTGAAATCAGTAAATGTGGAAAGCTTGACTTGGATTTGCTCCAGTTCAAAGTTTTTTTATATATTTTGATCAACATGGGAATCTTCTCTTGATGCCTATTTTATTTTAATGTGAGTGCTTTACTGTTGACAAGTTGCTTTATTGCTTTTTGGTTAGAATTAGATAACAATACCCTGCTCAATTTATGTGTAATTAAATAGAAGCACAAAGTAAAACTGTGTTTATTTTTCTTTTTTCTTATCATGAGATGTAATTGAGATTACACTCTCAGACTACAAACAACCAGTGTTACATTGTTTTAGGATGCAGAGCAACTGATTCTTATTGTTACAATTTAAGCATAAGCAATGCTGTTTGACACTTCATTGAGACAGTATTTGTTTTCCTTTCCTTCTGCAAAAGAACCCCTAATGTGTGCACCATGAAAATTTGTGCCAGTGGTTACTAGAGCGTGTATCCAATTCAAAAGAACAAAGGAACCTCTTGCTCTTCAGGTAACTGTCTTTTGCTCATCACAAGTAGTGGTGGAGCCATTAAAGTGCTGACAGGGTATAGAAGTGTATGTGTCAACAACAGGGAAGGGGTGGGGCCTTATTAAGGGAAGTCCTAGTATCAAGTACATGTGGAAATGTGATCCCTGATTAAAACGCTCCATGTTTACTTAGCAGTGCTTATCGTTTAAGCTGTTTCTGTTCAAATTCATGTTCTACTCTGGGATAATATTTCAGCAGCTACTTGAATCATCACATTCAACTTATATCCTATCTGCATTGTCTCGAACCGAATATGATTGCAACAACATGCAGCAGCAACAACGAGATACTGACAGAGCGGAAACGATGCACGCATGCGTATTACAATTGTATACGTGTAACTACCCATTTCATTCGTCTCTGTATTTTAAAAGAAGTTTCTTTAATGTGAATTTTTTCGCCTTTAATAGAATGGCGAAAGAAAACTAAACAATTTGTGTATCATTTTGTTAATCTTAGGTCTCCATAAATGGCCCAAAAATGCATTTTACGATGGGAAACATTTAATTTTTTCTCCCTAGATCAGAATTTTGACAACGTGACTTGCTGTATTCCATCCTTCGATTTTCGAGCCCCCAGTGCGCAGGCGTGCATCATTTCCGCTCTGTCCGAGATATTGCTTACGCAAAATGACCTCCATAACACTGTATGATGAACTGGAAGGGAAACTGAAAACATTTTTACGAAATTGTGAATCTAGCCTAATCCTGGAGTTTGTCAACTCAATTACTGGCGCCAAGTGGTTACTTCAGTGGCAATTGCTGGCTAATTTGAAGAAGAGATCACCAAGTAACTTTGAGAAATTACTGGATCATCAACCTACGGAAATTCATTGGATATTGAATGATACTAACTCTTTGGAATATCTTTTGTGTAGTGGATATGTTAAGGATTATAAATGGGATAAAGTCATAGAGTTAATGCTTGCAATTCTAGCAAGAGACCCTGAAGCAAAAGGTGGCTACAAACATCGTCTAGCTGCTGCTGTTGCATTGACATTTTCAACAGCTGTAAAATCTCTAGCAGACCAAACAGTAGAACTCGATGCAATGGAACGATATAGATCCTTTGTTAATTGGGCAGACACTGGAAAATTGTTCCATCACTTTACAGGACTGACTGCATGGCAAATGCGCTATGTAATTGGAAGTTGGGCTGCTAATAATGAGCTGGTATGGGCAAGGGAAAATGTTCCCTTTAACTTTAAGAGTCCCAAGTCTATAGGTGAGGCAACTCACAGCATGGTGAAGTACAGGGAGACAAATTATAAGGGTGTCAGTGTGCATGACGGAGCAAGCTACTATGATAATAAGCCAGTAACAATGGAAGTTATGCAGGAAGTAGGTGCAGTGTGTGGGGGTATATCTAAGTTTGGTTGTGCAATGTCACAAGCATTCGGGATACCTGCAATGCCAGTAGGCCAGCCTGGACACTGTGCATTTCTCTGGTGGAAGGAAGGGGAATGGGTCTTGAGTAATGATATTGTGGGGTTGAAGAAGAGTGTAGTTCATGATGGAATTCAATGGACATGGGACAAAAATGCAGAATTTGTACTTTTAATGGAGAATTCACAACAAGAATTTCAAGAATATGTACTTTCAGAAAAGCTAAGAATAGCAGCAAAGTTTTGCCGCAAAAGTATTCAGCTAGAACTATTGGATGCAGCCCTAAGTTATAGTGCATCAAATTATTCATTGTGGAAAGATTTGGCTAAGATTTGTAAACATTGTGATGCAAATAGAATTAATGAGACTTGGATACTGAATGCAATCAAAGAACTGGATTATTACAATGAGGCAAAAAGAAATACTAATGAGTTATTGTCAAAGGGTGCCATTGTAAAAGTTAGTGATTGCCATGAAAGGGGCCAGAATATTGTTGATGGTACTGGATCAGAGTGGTGGACCAGTAAAGAAGATGGTTGGGTGGAAATTGATCTTGGTGGAGACTGCTTTGTTACATCTGTTAGAATGCAATGGTGGGGCACCTCTGTTAGTAAAAACTACACAATTTATGCAACTCAGAAATATGGAGCATATAGGGAAGTAAGGAAAAATAGGGATGAGATAGAGAGCCCTCAAGGGTATAATGATTGGAGTGTATTGAATGGCTGGGAAATGAAAACTGCTAGAGTAAAAATTTCTTTGAAAGATGGCTCGCTTGATCCTTGGGGCTTTGGAAGGTGGTTTGGAATAAGACAAATTTTGATTTCTGGCAAAAGAGAGAAGGAGTTTAAGGTATTGTTCAACAACAAACCTGCCAGGGTAAGCAGGTCAAACTTGGGATGGCAGACAGAAGGCAAGCAGGCATGGATAGATTTAAACTTAGACAAGATCTGCTATCTTGAAAAGATGAAAATCAAATATTTGCATGAATCAATTGCAAGTAGTATTTTAATCTTAGTTTCTACTGATGGGAATCAATTTGATGCCATTCATTCTAAGGTGAGCACTGATACTGCTGAGCTGATTAATTGGAAAGTTATTCCCATAAATACTGTGGCATCTGTAGTGAGACTGGAGTTGAACAGTGGCACCCAAGATCAATTTGGAATAAAGAATCAGTTTGGCCTGCAGAATGTGATCATTCATGGAGAGGAGATTAGGCTAAAAGATTTGTTGATCAGGAAAGCAAAGAGAGAGCTTTCAGCTTGGCCAATAATAGAGAATCATGTTTGTACACTGCTGTTTGAGACTGATTTGCAGTTCTTGTCATCTATGGCAACTTGTACAGCCAGTGATTGTCATGAACGAGCTCAGAATATTACTGATGGAACTCAGTCAGAATGGTGGAGTCAAAACCAGGATGCATGGGTGGAGATAGAATTGCAATCTCTGAGCAAAATTCATGGTGTTAAGATACAGTGGTGGGGTACCTCAGTGAGTAGAGACCTCAGGATGTTTGCAATAAATGACAAAGGGGAGCTTTGCAAAGTGAAAACCACTGCAGATGAAATTAATACCCCAACTGATTACAACGATTGGAGTGTTTTCCATGGCTGGGAAGTAGAGACAAGGAAAATACGATTTGAGCTCAAAAATGGATCTCTAGATCCCTGGGGAATGGGTAAATATTTTGGCATTAGACAGATCATTGTTACTGGCCTCAGTTCCCCGTAGCTCGCATATCTCTTGGGCCTTCAAAACAAAGCATGCCTGAGAAATGTCGGACAACACCATTGGATATTCAGCATCTGATATTTTGCAATACTATTAGAGTGGAGTTGATGAATGATGTTGAGTACAACTGAACAAAATATGAAAAGTCTGGGTGGAGATTGTGATTCACTTTCTGTGATCATGCAAAAGTACTCACTTTAGAAGAAATTCTGCTCCTTAAGTTTATGAATTTTATTCTTGTAATCACCCCCAGCTTTCTCTGCTACATAGGCCACAACAGCCACACTCTAGCTGAGACAATGAATGACCACACCCATTTCTATGGCTAAGCATCACCTTGTTTCAGCAGGGGCTCCACCATACTTGTGCTTGCACTTGAATGCACAATACTAAATCCAAAGTCTCACTATTTCAGAATTTCATTCAATTTCTGCTTCAATGCAAGTTCACTCAATTTCAGTGTGTTTTACATGGTTTTTAAAAATCCTTTTGTCTGCATTTGCAGATGCTAAAAGTACTGTAGATGCATAACTAATTTGGATTGGTATCTTTCTGGGAAGGTCATCATGCTTTCATGGATATTTTCATTCCACATCTGCCATATATTCAGGGCAGCAACATGCCTATTGAAAGTGTGGGACACTACTCCCCTATTGTTTCTGAAAGTGTAAATAAGTTGTTCATGCTGTGAGAGATGTAGCATTTCCTTGATCATAGTGCTTTCCTTGAATTTTTTTTTTTTCATGGTATCTCTTCTACATTTGACTATATTTGACATTGATTTATGGTAGGAGCTTCATATCCTGAACTCTAAAGTATGATTTCTGTGGGGAAAAGCAGTATTAGAAGTACTTGGAGATGAAGCTCATATCAATTGTGCTCTTTCTAACCAATTGTGCAAGAGCTTAGCAGACATTACTGTTAGCCAACTATTGTTTAGAAACTGTAAATCACCACCTTCAATGATAGCTGTCATTCTACATTTAAACTTTCAGTTCTTTCTGTTTGCTTTCCACAAATTCCCCATACCTACAGGGGTGTTGAAATGACTTAAAGTGGAGGGGCCTGGTCACTAACTTCAGGCCTAATTTCGGAATTTTGCGTATCTGCTGGCTTTTGCATCATTTTCAAAACATTTGTAATATGAGCAAATAGAAAATGGTCTTTTATGGCACCTTTTTCTGGGAAAGGGTGTCAAAAAGTAAAGAAATCTTTCTCTACAGAAAAAAGTAGGGAAAGGAAGTGCCCCAGCCTAGGGGCATGACCATGGGGGGAGGGGATATGGGGGGCATTTGCACTCCCACTTTTGCCAAGATAGTGCTTGAGATTTCCTTAAAATCAATGAGAAAATGTGTGGGGAGGGGTAGTAACAAATTTTCAGAGAAGTAGAGGGCACAGCCAAAAACTTTTCATTTATGCCCCCACTATTTTGACTCTAGTCACACCCCTGCCTTCGCCCCCCAGTATTGATACCCATGGCATAGCAGCTTTGAGGGCTATGACATGGAAATAGTCTTCTAAAATGGGCGTAGCCCAAAAGTTTTCTTAGGGATTGTTCCTTTCACTCTGATTTGAGTACGTTGAATACTGTTAGCAGGGGTGTCCTCTAGATGAGGGCTGAAATTTTAGAGCTTTGGGGGTGCAATACTGCATTTAGCCTAATAACTAAAAAGTAGCTATTGCTTTGAACTGTTCGCGTTACGTAGCCAAAGTAATTTGACACCCCCACCCCCTGTACTTTTCATAGCAGTTTATCACAAAATTTGCGCATGTCTGCACACCCCTTTCCGTTCAGTACTTCTCGAATGGCCCCTATTCATTTTGCATTGGAACGCGTATGCAGTGGTGTTGCAGGACATCGGTAGTGAGAGCGGCTCTGTTGATATCGAAGGGATCTGTTGATAATTTTAATTCCCAATATCTGCTGAACTAGCAAGTTCTCGACAGCATTTTAAATCTAGAATTGCCCTTTAGAGCAGGATAACGATTCTTCTATACTCTTATATCCAAAAACTTTGCAGTGTTGGGGGAGGGGGCTGCGCCTCCCATGCCCCCTCATCTGCACCACTGCGTGTAAGGGGAAAAGTAAAAATTGTGCACCATGCAACACTAATGACTCCTATTCGTCGTTTCTAAAAAGGTGAACACCCCCAAAACAGGTTCAATACTCCCAAGAGTTGAACATGCCACAAAGCCCTAAATTGGGAGGGGAGGGGCTAATCACCTGATAGACCTCCTCAAATGCGACTAATTAATTCACAATTGATTTGATCAATCATTTAAAATCAAGAGCAATGCACTAGGTGGGTAGGACTGCACTGGGAAAAAATTCCAATCTTTGCTAGTGAACTGGGCTACAATCGTGAGGGCAGTCATGTTTCATGAGTTCAATGATTCTCATTCATTTCGACTGGTGTCATCTTTGTTTGTTGCCTACTTTGCTAATTAGCTAGAGTTCAGGCGATCTGGGGCGAGAATAACTTTCATTTTACCAGCAACAAATATGGCGGCCGCTGGAAAACTAATTTTCACATTCTTATTTCTTGCTTTCAGTTTCTATGACGCCAGAGCAAGCCTTTATTCTGAAAAGGATCCTATGGAGATTCTTGATAACAGTACGATTAAAGAAAAAATATACAATAGCAAGAATGTATGGATCGTCGAGTTTTATTCGAGTTGGTGCGGTCACTGCCACGCGTTCGCTCCAACTTGGAAAAAATTTGCCAAGCAAATCCAATGTATGTATGAAAACTTGTATATTGGCTGACTGTCACCCATAGAAAGAATTTCTGGCATTTTCCTTTTCCTCTTCGTATCCATACTATTGCAAATAGTTCTCCTAGGCAATTGTCAATGGCCTAGTAAAATTATTTGCAATAGCCCTGTACAGGTTGGGGAATATATCTCATCCGGTATTCAGCGCTTAAAGACTCGCTTATCACAGAAACTAGAATAATAACTATGTGATTTAAACTATTTCAGGTTGCATTAATTAGTGAGGGGATTAGAATATATTTCCAGATTGAGCAGCGTATTAATGCCCCACCGAGCCGTAATCCACTATCTACTATAAAAAAGGCTACATGTTACCATTTTCTTCGTAGCATAATATGGATTGTGTTTAGAAGATTGGTAATTGTAGCTTTTCAATTTACACATGAATTATAATTTATACTGCCTTGAATTCAAAGGCCATTGGATTTTTAGATCATAATTTCTATTTGGATCAACAACAATTGATTTCGTTCTAGCTTGGAAAAATACTGTTAGTGTGGGAGTCATAGATTGTGCTGAAGATAGGAATCTGGACACATGTAGACACTATGAAATTCAGTCATTTCCAACAGTGAAGGTGTTTGATTCATATCTATGCATCACCTTTGATTGCTTGATTCATTGCCTGTTTCTTTGATTGATCAGTATGGTGCCAAATGAATTAATGATCAATTGATTTTTCTGATTAGTAAGAAATGATTTGTGATTTGTGTGATTTCATATAATGGTGATTTTCAATTCATTTCTTGTTTGATCAAGCACCTTACTACTAAACTGTGCAAGGTTTTAATTATTTTAGAATTGCCCATTGCACTCAGTATGTTAATAATATTAACTAATAAATTTGGTTGACTGGTTGGTTGAAGAATATGGATATTTAGTTGGATTTATTTTGCCTTCATTGTGTGTTATTGTGTTAGGTTATGTATCATATATTGGTGATAATTCACATCCATGAAATTTTTTGGAAAAGTTTATTTCATTTATTTGAATCTGTTGTGTTTTGCTTATATTAGTTGTTTGATGCATCCTTGAAAAACAAGTCAGATTTTGGAGTTACCTTCAAAGGTATTTTTTGATATTTTTTACTATTTTGGTGTGATAATTACTGTGGAGAGCTATATCTTACAATGACTAATTAGACTGGCGAAGTGACAAGAGCTTGCCAATTTGCTCTTGGCAGTTTTGCTATTAAGCAACTATGTGGATTTTGGGACCATTTATTGCATTGAATGAAAAAATAGATTGCTTTGAGGCACAATGTAGCTTTGCACTTGAAGGAAGGCTATTTTAATTCTCACATTATTATAGTTTGTGTTTATATTCTATTTCCCATCTTAATTATATAGTGACAGTTTTTATGGTTGGCTTGCCAATGCTTCAATGATATTCTGTTGCTTTGCATTGTCCATTGAATGAAATTTTATTTAGTTTTATGCCATTTTGCTCTTTTCAACAGGACAGAAAACTATCAAAAGACTAAGAAAAACTCTTGTAGAATTTATAGAAAAGCAAGAGAAGCTTGACGAACCACCAGATTTTAAGCCTGCAGAGTAAGTACTCAGGTCTCTTTACATGCAATGTAAGGATTGGTTGGAAATAGGTCTAGAGTACTCAAATGCATGTTGTGTTACAGACATACATAGTTTTTTTTGTATGAAAAATGTCTATGAGAAACATCAGGCTGAAGTGAGGCAAAAATTAAGAAACAAAGGCAGGCTGATTTTCAAATAATTACTTGAAAAACTGTCTTCACAAGAGATTTTTTGATCAAATTAGAAAGAAAATAGACAATATCAATTACATGGCTCACAAAGCCTGAAAATCTTTTTTTTCTTGCATCACAATTGCCTAGTCTGGGCTGCTATTGTCATTAGAAGTCATTAAAATTCAAGAAGCATTTAAGTATCATTTAAGGCTAGATTTGACAATATATTAAGAAACATCCAGGTTGAAGCCAGAGGCTTAATTGCTTAGTTAAAAACATAGTAGCTAGGGTTCATTGGTGGCTTTTACATATTTTGCTTCAAATATTGTCTGCAATGCCTCCCAACACAAAAGCTCACTAAATAAATGCTAATTTTTAAAGCAGGAAACTATTATACTGATATTTATAATGCTCTTAAGGATGTGCTGTTTAGAAGCACTTAGCAGCAAGTGCTACCATTAGTAACTTTATTGAGAAACATTAGCATGTCACCCTAGCTTTATTTTCAAGTTTAATGAGAAGTTTTAGAATAGTTTATCACACTCATATAGTCATACTGACTGTGGAGAACAGACTTATCTTTTGAACAATCATGCCCTTTAATCTTACATATTTTTTGGAGCATTTTATGTGAAAAGTTTTGACATTGCTTTTTGCATAGGTTTTTTATTTAAGACTGTCCTCTTGACATCTCAGCCACTTATTTTTAGGCCACTTCAGTATATATTTGTATGTCTATCATTGGTATTATTCATCATTTTAGTTTACACATTATTGAGAGTTTCACATCAAAGCGTTCGGAAGCAAAGCTTCTTGCATTGGTTTTTGAGGAGAAAGAATCATACCTTGGCAAAGAAGTATGTCTTTGTGATATGATAAATGTGTGACCTTTATACACAAAATTGCTTTTAAATTAATATGTAGTTGTAAAATGGCATATCTTAATAAGAAAGAAAGTTTTGCTTTCTTGGAAAATTTTGTCTATGTAAGGAATAAATAATGAGATGTGTCTTCAAGAAGACTAGCTTTATTACTTTTATTGTATTTGCATTTACTGTTTATTCTGAGAAAGTTTTAGATTTTCCTGCACCTTCCAATTGAAGATTTGTTGTGTCAAATGTTCATATTTATCTATTATTCATAATCATGAGAGCTTATTACTTAAAGATGCATGTGAAACATGCAAAGGAAAGTTGTAAGAGCAAGGGTAGCTGTGTGGGGATGATGGCAAAAGGTTGTAAGTTTGTTTGTGAATCAAAGAATAGACCTGAACATCAGAGGAAGTGCTTTTACAGCTTCCATAAGATCTGCCCTTCTATATGGAGCAGAAACACAAGCACTGACAGATAGACTAATGGATGTGCTATGATGAACATTGAGGTACTTGTCAGGTGTGAGATGGCAGTACTGGAGGTCTGGCATTGAGGTAATGGATATAGGCAGGGTTCAAGAGAAGACTAAGATGGTTCAGACATGTAAAAGGGGCAGAAGGAGGTTTGGTTAATGAAGTTGATGTAATGTGAGTTGGAAGCTGACAGTAAGCATGTAGGCTTAGGAAAAAGAGGATCTTGTGTTTGGCGGAGGGCATATATTCCTAGGAAATAAGAACATATGGCAAAAGATTGCATTTTTAGAAAGCAATAATTGCCCATCCAGCTCCGCCTTGAATGAGAAATTATGATCCTTCAACAAAGATAATGAAAAAATGCTACTACTGCTGCTGCTGATGATGATGATAATAATGATGGTGATGATGATGATGGTGATGAGGAGTTATGATGATGAATAAATGCTACCCTATTGATTAAATTTTAAAAGCTATTTCAGTGCTTTTTTGAAAAAATTGGCTCTCAATGTAGCCCTGAAATTTTAATGTGGAATTAGTTCAGTTACCTACAATTTGTAGTTACACAAAAATTTATTTGTAGTTATACAAAAATTTATATTTATATCAATTCATATTATATATTGATTTATTGCTTATACTTTATGAAAATTTGCAATTATTTGATGTTAATTTTAGCTCATCCTTGATACATCTCGATGCAAAAAGATAAAAGTCATGAGAGTTCTCAGTTCAGATGTATGTATTTGTATTTAATATAAAGTCTTTGCCAGCTTGTAGGCAATAATATTTGTTGCTCAGAGGTTTTTTGGTAATTTAAGGATTTGAGGCTGTTTAAGGAGAGCATGTCTGAAGATTTTTTTGCATTTAGTTTTTTTTCATAGCAGCCTTTTCATTGCTTGATAAACCTTAATATATATGCTATTTATTTTTGCATTTCAAAAGTTTTTATGTCTTAATTCTGTTGCAACCAAGCTGATTCATTCTTAACACTAAGATTACCCTACCTTTTTACCCTAGCTCCATATCACCAACAACTTTAGAAGCCCTTTTTTTACTAGTCTTGTCTTGTGGCAATATGGCAAGTAAAGTTGAATAGTTGTTTTCTGTTGCTGATGTTGCATATTTAATATCTGGACAAAACTCACTTTTTCTTCATATTTAGGATGCATTGACAGATAAGTTCAATATTGAAGAATATCCTGCATTGATTCTCATTGACCAAAAAGGTTCATTCAAAGAGCTAAGTGTGTATGTATTATCTTTTTTAATGGGGGAGAGGGATAGGGTACTTGGAAATCACTTGAAACAGTCAGAGATTATTGAATGCTCACTTTGAATAGAGTAGTTTGTAAGCCAATCAAATTGATCATAGTGTGTGGGGTAGATGCAGTGATGAGACTTAAGGGGAGGTCTGGGAATGAGACACCCCAAGCCTTGAAAATTTGCCATTTCATCGGGGCAAAAATGATAGTAAAATGTATTTTGCAGGGAAACTTTACTTGAGCAAGGACCATTTGATCAACTCTTGTTGCTAAAACAAGGAAAGAAAAAGACCACAGAAATTTTTTGCATGACAAACCCCTTAACACTCCCCAAAAATATCTTGAATCTATGTACCTGGATAGATGTGTAGTAGCAGCAGAATTCTTTAGATGTTGCTGCTATTAATTCATGTTTCAAAGTCTAATGCTTTTAAATGCACATCTCATTTTTAGCCTTTGTAGAATGAATTGCATTTGATTGTTTTTGTCTTCCCCTATTTATTTGGGTTTGAATGTTGATCGTTTCACTTCAGCATTTAAGACGATAAGTCTTAAAGTTCCTTTCAACTAGATCATGGCTGCACAACATAAAGAGTAATCAGGTCATATCAATTTTGCCAAAAATGCTACAGAATACATACAATGGCCCTTGGATGTCTAGGATAAAGTAGAATTTCTGTTTTAAGCCACCATGTGGTAGTTTAGTACAGAAATTTTTACCTTATTTGAAACACTCATAGATCTTTTTATGTCTATTTTATTTATCAACTGGTAACTAGAATAGCATTTCTCTCTTAGCAATGACAGAAGCAGGAGTGGGTTTTTACGGGCATTAAGCAAGATAGATCCAGGTTTGCAAGTTTCAGAGGAGGTTGTTAAGAAACCAAAGCATCCCAAAATATCAACTGATGATTTGTATCAAAATTCGTAAGTCATTTAACTATTTGTATGTGTTTTTGCTTTCATTTCTATTTTTTCTCATATGCCAATCCTCTTTTACCATCACAGGAACTGACATAAGGCTTGACAAAGAGTTAGCATGATGCCATGTTAATTTAGTTTTTTGTAGCTTTGAACTAGATTTAATATCATCTGATGAGTGGATTTAGAATTAAAAGGAAAGGCAATGGACTAGTATCTAGATCATTTTTAATTATTATCATATCTATCCTATGTTGTTCCACTATAGTCAACCCTGCTTAATTCAATACACCCTGTCTAATTGACCATAATTTAGTACAGTGTTTCTCAATTATTCTTTGCAAAGTCCCCTCATATGAAGAGAAAACTTTTCATGTCCCCCCACTTGCTATAAATAACACTGTTGTATATAGAACTTGCATAAGTATACCTGTTCTCAAGGGTCATATGCATCACATTGAGCCCCCTTGTGGGGGCACTTCCACTATTTGAGAGACACTGATCTAGTACAATGTCAATTGAGGTGACTTCAGGAGTTTTCCAACTGAGAAGCTGTGTTTCTAATAGGAAACTAAGAAATGGTTAGCATGGTACTATAAATGCTATGATATGTTTCTACAAGGGAGCTATATAATTCCACTGACCTTCACCTGGTGGGATCCCAGGGTATTGCTATACAGTCTATGTGCTTGAATTGATGCTCATCATATCTGGTTTGAATCACTAGATCAATTGAAGTGTACATGACTGATCTTGTAAGCAGCATAAGTTATTCTCTGAGAAGAGAAGTACCCAAGATGAGAGTTATTAAAGGTGATGCATTGAAAGCATTGAAGGACTGGGTTAATCTTTTGTCCAAGGTTAGTTTTGTTTCCATCAAGAAATTTAATTTTCTGGAAGTGCTGTTATGCTTATATGCCATTAATTTCTTTTCATTCTAATGGTAGCCAGCTGATAGCACTTCTGTTATAGCCTTACTAGCCACTAACATTCATTAATTACAAATGCAAAGCATTTTAGTTGCTTCGAGTTCTTGTTACAGTGTATAAATTGATATTTGGCTATGTCTGCATCTCTGAACATAGGGGACAGATCTTGAATGGCTGTTGGTGAGATCCCATATATGATCTCATGATAGTAGTTATCAATAAAGACTTCACATAACTTTAGACAGATTTTATGCTGTACTTTTTAAACAAGGGGCAGTAAAATCAGGGATTGTTACCACCTGATTGGTCATAGATGCAAAGATGGTGATATCACAAACAGCCAATCAAAATCTATTCACTATGCTGCATCTCTTTCATTTATATGCAAAGAGCTAGATCAGTTGTATTTATTTGAATGACATTTTTTAAATCAATGACGTTTGTACGCTGCTCTGCTCAGTTGTATGAGAAATTGTTTTGTTTATTGTTATTGTATTGAATGATGATTCAATCTTTCTGTGTTGATTACATGTCATGCTAGGAAATACAGCAACCTTTGGCAATTAAGACACCCGAAAGTATGGTTTCTTTCAAATTTATCTTATACTTAGACTGCATTGAATTTGATATTGTTAATGAATGAGATCCAGAACTTCCTCAAATTACTTTGTTTGGTTTTTAGTGTACTCCAGCAGAACCCTTCTTATCAAGATATTTGGCCAGTCTTGACAAGTGGTTGAAAAAGCCTAGACATGATTCCTCAGTTACATCTGGAGAATGGCTTAAATACATTGATGAGCAACAGGTACTGGGATAGTTAAATCTATTTTTACAACCTGTGTTTTCGGACATCTCATTACATTTATGAGTTACTCTCTACTGATAGTATCTTTTGCTTGTATGTTGCCTGAAATTTTTTTATGCTTATTAAGGTATGGAATTGATCATCCTAATCAAAGGATGCTCTGAGCGAGCATTGATATAAACTGGCAGTAATTACGTTTTTATGGTATTAAAAATGTGTATACTTCCTCATCCAGAGTATTGGAACGACAATGGAATCTCATTCCAAAACTTTTTACGTTCCTCGATACAAACATATTGTTGACGAAGCCTATCTCAAAAGGTTTGATTCGAATCGTCATCAAGCTTACACTAATCATAAAGTAGACGTAGACCATAATGTACACTTTTATTGTAAAATGAAACCTTTAGCTAGCTCTCCACGCAAATAATGCAAATATTTTGTTGGACAGTCACGGCTAGACTTTGCGGTATGGAAACGAAGTAAAATTGAGAAGTAAAGTTTGGCTTTTATCTCGCATGGAAACACCGCTCATATCTCAAAACTTTTGCCAGCTTTTTGTTGCTTCTTATTTGGGG
Organism: Cassiopea andromeda; assembly: GCA_018155075.1. Taxonomy (NCBI): domain Eukaryota; kingdom Metazoa; phylum Cnidaria; class Scyphozoa; order Rhizostomeae; family Cassiopeidae; genus Cassiopea; species Cassiopea andromeda. The sequence continues at coordinate 39,161 of WIPJ01002510.1, read as the reverse complement.
AATGTTTACTAATCATAGTTTTCAGGTATTGTCAGACATATTCATTTATACTGGTATCCAGATTTTGCTATGGTAGGGGAGCTGCAAGGATTCCACTACTTTTGAAAAAGTTAATTGTTTACGCAAATGCATGGCATGGAACATTGTTTCGTTGTCACAGATATACCCAGCGATCATTGTTTTGACTTTCTCCAACGTTTTCGTTTAGCTTTTCTTTTGCAAGTTTTAGATATTATTATCTCATCTTGTAGCTCAGCTCGTTAAATGTGGCGTAGCAATAAGTCTTAAATTTGGCTTGCTTTTTACAAGATATTAGTTTGGTCGAACAGCTGTCATATGTTGTAGTTGCTAACCAGCTTTTAATGTCTCTGAATAATTTTATGAAGTTTAGAAGCTATGCATTCTATTTTTTGAACGATACCAACATACGGTTGGTCAACTTTTCTACAGTTATAAAAGGCTATCCTTTTCTCTTTACGTAATTTTTGAGATTTCGTTGTGCTTTCTTTATACAGATTTACTGGCCACCTTTTCTCGAATGTCGTTAAACCAAATTACTTCAGCAAAAGCTTAGAAAATTTCTGCTTTGTTTTTGTATATTTTCTGGCGTGGCAGAGTCCATTTCGTGCCAGAAAGTAAAGATGAGGTTTTGTTTACGAGTCGGGTAGGAAAGTTAGGCCGCCATTTTGACGTTATCGTTCCGGAACTTTTGACGAGGAAGTGTAGGCGCCCAGAGGGGATGAAAAGTGAAAGCTAGCTTGTTCCAACTATGTTATAGCTAGTCTCACTTGGTTGCTTTTTGGTTTTTTCTTAGCAATTTGATAATTATGCTCGCAGGCACCTTGTATGTATGCATTCACCCTGGGCCCCACAAAAGGTTCTACTTGGGCCCGAATGTGCCTCACATATGTTTCCTTAGCCTATCTCCTTGCCCTCTTTTCCCTTCTCTTGTCTTCCCTACTCCAAGCTTCTTATCTAGAGAGCTTAAATTTAAATGTAAAGAGCTTCAAATTGGCGAATCAGTTTTGCATTCACACAGACATGCTCAGATCTTTCTTTCAATATCTTTCTTCATAAGCTAAATTGTTTTCTTCTTTCTTTTAGAAATTTGATTCTTATTTACCTGTTGAAATTGAATGGCGAGGGTGCAAAGGCAGTACTTCAATCTACCGTGGGTTCCCCTGCTCGTTATGGGTTTTGTTTCATACAATGACAGTTCATTGTGGAACTATCCCCAAAAGTGGCCTAACTGGACTGGAAATTTTGAAACGAATACGAGGTTTCATCGACTACTTCTTTGGCTGTAGATACTGCAGGGATCATTTTGTTGCTATGGCATCAAATGTTGCTAACGAGGTTAGTATTTGACTTGCAAGAATTTTGTAAGAAATATTGAAGTTTGTTGGGTGTTGGTGTTTGTGTATTCAGTGTTCGTGCAAGTCCTTAAACCCCTTGAGAAGTTCTTGAATTTGAAAGGCCTTATCAAGGGCACTTGAAACTCCGTGAAAATGAGAATTTTTTCATTTAAACTTGACCACACCTCTTAAAGTTTGTGAGTGTTTACTATTTACTTCGTTCACAGCAGTAAAAAGTGCAAAAGATTAGTAAAAGAAATAACCAAAAACATTTTTAAAGAAGTTCGTACAAGTAAACTTGCCATCGCCAAGAAATTCGTAAAATTTATTTAAACTTTTTCAGAAGCAAGTACATATATCCAAAAATGTCTATTGATTTTTATTTTAGTCCTTGAATAATCCTTGAAGTTGCTTATCAAAATCCTGTACAAACTTTGGCTATAATATTTGGTAAAAAAGTAATATGTTATATTTGAATTGATACAAAAATATGCATAATTTAGAGCTTTCCTATTTCCATACACCTAATAATCGCATAATTAGCAATTTATTTTCTTAGGATTGTAAGTAAATATTCTGTTTGTGCTACGGAACTTTACTACACGTTTTTTTATAAGAAAATCACTACTTTGCCTGAGCCTCAATTTTCTTAATTTTTCCCAAAATTGAGCCCGAGATTTTCTTAAATTTTTCTTAACTTTTACTGAAATAAACTGGCTAGAGTGGTATACACTTTCGTTATTAATATTGTATACTTGAATTTGAATTCCATCTTTAACATTTTGAAAGCAATAACTACAAAATATTGCTTTTTGGCCTATAAAAACGCTTAATTTTGGAAGTTGAGCCTCGTGATTGTCAAACGATTTTCTTAAGATTTTTGACGATTTGAGCCTCATTTTCTTATAAACTTTGTTCTTATAAAAAAAAACGTGTACAACACGGAAAAGTGGCAACAGACCCACACTGGCCACCAATAGTATGCCAAAAGAATGTTGCCGCTTTTTCGTGCTGTAGTAAAGATTGTAAGTAAACGCCCAAGGGGATAGAATGCTCTTTGGGTGTGGCTCTGTTTCAAATTGCCTCTCAATTAGCGCCTGAGTGGGAACAGTCACATTCACAGAGTGAGATAAAATTGACGGGGAAGGAATCTGGGCACCCCAACTTAGGGATGACTGTGATATTATAGCTTGTTTACATCAGAGTGCAATTGGAGTGGTAAGGAAAGAAATTGGTTAACCAGCTTTAGCTACCATTGGCCTCACCATCAGCATAAATGTTAGTGTAAATATACATGCACAATAGTTTTACAAACTACCGTAAACGACCGAATAACTGCCCAGTGTCAAATAACGACCCCTACTTAAGTGTCAGAATAATGTCTTTACTGCAAATTGACTTTTCTAATCATCATGGCACTTGTTATAGAGTTTATGTCATTCATATATTACTATAATTACTACAGTTTTAGTAAATTTCTCAGGTTGAATCATACGATGATGCGATTTTGTGGTTGTGGGAACGGCATAATAGAGTGAACGCAAGGCTTGCAAGTGATCGCAGCACAGACCCAGAGCACCCGAAAATTCAATTCCCACGGAGGGATATTTGCAGTGACTGTCGAAAAGAAATCAAAAAGAAAGACAACAATACGATTGTCACTTCGCCCGGGTTTGGCGTCAAGGAAACATGGTGGAACAAGAGAGTTGTGTTGGAATTCCTGAAGAAGCATTACGGTCCGGATAATATTCGCTTACGAGATAAGAATCCTTTCACTGATGGTGCTGATGATGATGAACCAGATACTGTAAGAACATCTTTGTACTATTTGGTTTTGTCAGGGGCGGGCCTAGCGTCGCTGGAGACGAGCCTCTGTGTTATAATATACTGTACAGTCATGATTATAGTACTGGGGATATACTTCTATCTGATCAAAAAGCGTAAGAAAAAGGAATTGCGCCATATTGTATAGCATATGTTACGTGTCTAGCTGAAAAGTATAATGTCTGTAGCTAAAACCGTATTCTAGACAGAAACTTCATCTTTTAATTTTAGCTCTGCTCTGTTTTGCTTATTCCTTCCAGCCCCTTTAGGAAATGCATTGTACTTATGGGTGGAGAGTTTGAGCTTTCCAGTCTGACTTTATGTGCAATATTTCAGATTACATTAAATTATTTATAGCTTAGGACGTGCTGTTCGAGAATTAGTGACTGTTTAGTATATTCCTCTATTTTGCTGAAGATTGAAACATTTTCTGTACACATAAATGCGTTTAAATATTAGAAATTGGATAGGATCTAGTATATAGTGACAAATTTTTATTTTCCTACGCTTTGCAATATCATTGATTCAGAATGAATTGATGTACGGGTAAGTTTGAAATTTTTAGAGCCATTTTACGATTCAATTCAATGATAGAGATATGAATTAAATTCCTATTACGAGACTGTTCATTATTGATAGAGGGATTGGTGCCGAATAGAAATGGTTTCATGTCAAAAAATGATCGTATTCTCCTTTGAGATTGTGCTACAATGGATTGGTACCGAATAGAAGTGGTTTTATGTCAAAAAATGATCTTATCCTCCTTTGAGATTGTGCTACAATGTATTTGCAAAGCCTTATTCTAGCAGAAAATTTCTTTCACCAGAACACATTTTCTTTGGTAATAACCCCCCTGTACATATGAAAATTTTCTAACATTAACAACTGTATTGAACGACGTTCCCATGTTATTGAAGCCTCCTTTTAAAGCTAGATGAGAAATGCGTTGCAGATATCAGTTTGAGAATGAGGCTAAGATAATAGTACTGATTAGAATATGGTACCTCTATCTTGAACTATGGCCTGAACGGTTTCAAAAAGATGTTTCTTGTTTAAGTGCATAGCGTTGTCAATGTCTCCCTCTATCTTGAACTATTGCCTGAACGGTTGCAAAAAGGTGTGTCTTGTCTATGTGCATGGCGTTGTCAATATCTCTAGGAGTCTATACGCAAGCATAAATGTAAATACGCTTCAGAATTCTTTCGTAGGTGCCCCATCAAGGTTACCACGAAACCGCAACGGTTGGAATCACAACGCTGCGTAGCCTCCTTCGCGTACAAGCCGAAGTCACCAACTACTTCTCAAAATTAATCAGTCATAATTTTTTTCACATCAAAATTTCTCCATCTCAAATTAGCTTTGCAATATTTTCCTCCACGTTTTTTTATTAAAAGTTTATGAGAAGATGAGGCTCAAATGGCCAAAATCTTAAAAATAATTTTGAGAAAATTACGAGGCTCATTTCCAAATAAAGTTTTTTATTGGCCAAATCAATACTACGTCATTTTTGCATTCAAAATTTTAAAGATGGAATTCAAATTCGAGTATACACGATTAATAACGAAAGTGCAATCCATTTTAGCCAGTTTATTTCAGTAAAAGTTGAGAAAAATTTAAGAAAATTGAAGCTCAAGCAAAATGATGGGTTTCTTATAAAATAAAAACGTGTATTCATATTCAGCTGTGAGTTTGTTAAATGAGAAGGAGGCTCGCAGCATTGTGATTCCAGTCGGATAGATTTTGTTCTCACTTTTCGTAACGACCTTTGTCGTTTCTGTCATGCTGTAAAGTGTAGCCCATTATCAATTGCAAATATTTTAGCTATGCTATGCAATAAGATTGTGTCTATATTTAATTGTATTCAAAATGGAGTTAGCTATTTTTTTAATCTATAATTTTCTTCTCATTTCCTAATGTTTTCTTCGTGTTGTCTACAGGAATTTGTTGAGTTCTCTTGTCCTGAATCGCTTGAAACCGGGAATACAGAAACCAACGGCCAAGTGGCTAATACTGACGACGTCACTGACCGATCACATGAAGCCCAGACTAACTACGCTACTGAGCACGAAACTGACAGAAGTGGATGACAACATACAAACTAAATTCAACGATACGCTTTTTTGCACACATTCATTCATTCGTTCAGATACACTTCAAGACAATAGAGTAGTATTGGAAAAGAGACACTCGTAGACATTGACATCATCACGCATCAGGGACTTGAGGGTGATTTTCAAATTACACTTTTGTGTGTGGTATTCACAACTCATAACAAGGCATTCTCTAGCTTCCTGGAACCTCGTTTTCAGCAAAATGCTACAGTAAATGCTGTGCCTATTTTTCAGATCAAATCCACCCCATCCATGTCCAGCAAAATTGCTTTAAATAAGACATTTCAAGAGGTTAAATTTGCTTAAAATAACTTTAACAGCATCAATTGTATGGCTACATACGTTGTTTAGTGAAGATGACTTGCTTAACTTTTAAATATCACAACTTTGTACTGTATAGTCTGTTAATTTTGTTCGCATGTGTGCAAGCATTGCACACAGCCAATTTACTATCTGAGTCGATGGGATCAGAAACTTGCGGAGAAAGTACGCATGTGCAGAACGAAAAAAGGGGAATGTTGGCAGCAAATCTAGAAATACTGTAAGCCATGAAGGAAGGAGGTTTTATGCCGTCTTTACGACGAACAAATTAATTTCTGTTTTAAGACACTCCACTACAAATTGACATAATCTACTAATTGACATAATATCCTAGGGAAATCAGGTGTAACGTCTTCCCGTTCAGGGTTACATAAAACTGACAAAGTTCGCTTATAAAAACAAAGCTCTATAGAGTTTTGTGCTAGGTAAGAATATGAGCTTGAGTCTATGTACGCGTCATCTGAACTCCACCAGTAGGCGTCGAGTGCCTAACGAAGAAGAAAATGAGAACAGATTCCATCCCTATCTCAACAACAGTAGCGCTTGTACTTGATCAGAAATTAAACTCATGCAAAATGCCAACATTTGACAATGAAAATGCCTGGCTGTTTGAATTGAAATGCTTTCGTGATTGGGAATTTGACATGACAGCTTAGTTTATCGTACAAATAACACATAGTCTTATATGCTATCCGAAGCTACTGTCACAAGCCTTTCTGCGTTCTTGCGAAATTCCAACGTTCACTTGAGTGAAAAGAATACAGTTTTAAACAGTTCTGCTCTGTAGTCCAAAGCTTCTTGCTCTTCCACGAGTCTTCCTTCATAGCACATGATATGGCAGCACCTCATCCTAACATTGTCCCAACTATGATCGTGACTCTTCCAAATGTAGTTGAGACAAAGCTCAGTCGCTATTGCAGGTACAATCCAGCTTCAAAGTAATGTTTTATGCCTTTAAAACCAAACACAGTGATAGGTGCGGATGCAAGCAAGATGAATTAAAACAGCCTTTGAAGATGGAGGAAGACTCCTACAAAAAGAAATTCGCCCTGAAGCTGAAAAGTAAGGAACAGTTCGTAGCATTTACGCCATCTTCATTTGACTTTTAGCCCATGGCGTACCTTCGGCTTTTGATCTTCAAACTATAGCAGCTAACTTGTAACTAAATTACTTGTGAAATCTTCGTGAAAATCGTTTCACATGTAGTTGCATTTCATTTCGTGCAAATAACAAAAAGTCTCGAAGGGAAGGGGCATTGTGGGGGAGGGTTGAAATTCAAAGTGAGAAAAGAAGCGTTAAAACAATAGCTGCGTATTCACAAAGAGCAGCTGCTTCTAATTGTCATGGGTATTACATGATGTAGTGCCATCTTTTGAAATCCATACCAAGGGATATTCGCATGCAAAATTAGACTGCACAAAATATAAACGTGAAAGGAGAGGTGAGGAAAATACCAATGATATCACTGTTCAAAATTAAACCATAGAGAAGAATTCATGTAGGCCAATGCGGCTAGGAAATTAGTCTCTACAAGTTCATTGTAGCGTATCCTTGCGTCCTGTGTCATGATCTATAGTCGATCGTGCTACCATTCCCTCTACTGTCCCATAATTCATAGAGACTTATGATTGGACAAATAAATCAAGAGTTTCTCTCTCATTTGACTATGGTTAAACAATTAACCTCCCCTCCCCCATATAAAAGCAATTTTCAAAGAATACGTCTTTCGTATCGAACTGAGAGAGCTACAAGAAGCCAATCAGTTCCCAAGATGAAGTTCAAAATGAGAAATCTAGTCGCAAAACAAGAACTTGCAATTGCAGGCAATATAGATTACAAAAACTACGTTAAATTATGCCACTAATATTGATTCTAATGTCAATTCCGTAGGAAAAATTCATCAGGGGAGTTTTTGTACTGTATCTCTAACTCAGCAGACATGCAAAAAAGTAATGTTTCTAAAAGCGTGCAAGACTGCTTTCACACCAAAGGTAAAACTATTTCATGCATTACAGATATCAAATCAGAAGCAAAATTGCTACCTTGTGCATCAATTCAGCTACTCGTTTGTGCTGAATTGTAGGTGGCGGTCAAATTAGCAGGGACGGGGGTGGATATTTCTATAGATCTTCATAAAGTGGAGAGGTTGTGATAAAATTACCTACCGGAAAAATTGCAACAATCCTGAAGGAAGTAGAAGAGTTGGTGATCCTACCAGACGGCGTTAAGCGAAAATTGGATACAGTGTTCCACTTGACAAGGGTTGTGAAGTGCATGATGGAATGATTGAGAATTGACTCATGAACAACGGGATGAAAATGACAGCAAAAATTTTGTTGATAGTGATGATGCCCACATTCTGCTAAAATGGGGTGGGTCATTACAAATGCTGCGAGGGGTGAAAATTTTCCAAAAGTGCAAATGACCCCCCTACGATTAAGCATAAAAGAGTACTGGTACTATAGTTCACAATGGGGAAACTATTCCCTTCTGTTGAATCCCTGATACTCAATATTAAAGTCAATTCATTGCCTATGTTGTAAATATACAAGTCATAAGAAAAAGGGAAATAGATTGTGAACTATAATATGGCCAAATACATCTCACAAAAAGGCCTTCAAGAAGGCACAGCTGCCTAAAGCAAGATTTAACGATAACCTGCTTTACAACAATAAAATAACACAGCAACTTTGCGCTAAATCTCAAAATTACCTCTTCACACAAATTAAAAATACCCTGACTGCTAAAATACATGTGTTGGAAAGTTCTTTCGCTACTTTCATGAGTGATCGCCTGATGTCATCTTTCTCTTACCAAGGTACAGGCCATGTAACACCATGATGACGTCACCAAATATGCTGGCAACTACGACATACTGGCATAGTTCTCATTACGTTACAGGCATACCTAATATATCTTTTCTAAGTCTATCGATTTCGCTACATACTTCAAGTATCTGATTTCCACATTTTTATTGTTTTGTCGTTTTCCAACGCTCCAGAAGCGATAATGTTTTCTGATGGATGACACGCACTGCATAAAACGACATCTAAAATAGATAATTCCTTCGTAAGCAGGGATGGGACATATAGTAGCCGCAAAGAAGGGGTGAGACATATTGCAAAAGTCTTAGACCAGACACTGCATTCCTCAATCCAAAGAAATCACTGAGAAGATTATATGTTGTTTCACTTGAGAAACACTGCACTTTTTATATCGAGAATGATTACAGCAACAAAAACAACATGATGGAATTAATAAAAACACACTTTTCAAAAAACAACAATTCCCGAATGCACTGCACTAAAAGATGATTTACAGGACGAAACCACAGGGGGATGTGATCAAACACATCCCTCCTTAAGCCAACAAAAACAATGAACAATACAAACTAATATATATATCTAATGAAAACACAGCTTTTATTCCAATAGGGATTCGAACACAAAGAAATAGCGCAAGATAGTGTGAAAGATTTAGCACTAAAAGGTTCTCACCATCATGTCCTTCTAATTTTTGAACAATTTCTTTTGTTTGAAGGTTCCAAATGTATACCATATTATCTTCCGAACCCGAAACAATCCACTGCGTTCAAGAAATATTAACAGTTTCTCAAATAACTGAGACAATGAAAAGACAGCAGTAATAGTGTAATTTTCAAAATTGAAAGATTGAAAACTCACGGGAGGTAGAATAAAATAACTAAGAAAAGTAAGATAACATGATTTGTAAAATTGAACATAGTCAAACCTAATAATCTCGAAAATTCAACTTAAATGGGCCGTTCTCACGAAATGTCAGCCAGTAGTGTAAAAACAACTCTCTAGCTAGGGATATAAAATAGGTGAAATCAGCAGAGAACTGATGACAATACAATGTTTTGGAAGTTAACAATACAATTTGCGACTGTTTTTTGAAATTTATAATTTTTTGTTGGATAGAGATTGTTTTAAAAATTGCATCTTCCATGCATTTGCCATGTACGTCACGAGATATTTTACCAAATTTTTCCAGAAAATGGAGAAATTAACTAAATTATTCAAGTTGATTTGAAACTTCATCCATCAGCATTGCTAGGTACCCAATAATTTATGATTCGCTCTTGGAAATTCAGAGAAATATTACTGCGATACTGTAATTTGTTCTATGTCACGTACGTCACGCAACTTTAAAGCCTTCTGCCAGAAGTAGGTTTTGCTGGATGCAGAGTTATTTTGTAAATATTTAAGCTCTGTGCACTCGATTTCAAGACACACATTTTTAGTTCATTTTAGGATGCTTTCATTAGCATTTTAGCCTTCTTATCTCAGTTTCTTCACTTTGGATGTCAAATACGTCACGTGAGAATGGCCTATATATAAATGTAGAAAACAATCTCACCTTTCCTCCTGTTACTGAAAAATTTGCAAAAATACAGTACTTTTCATTTTTATGTCCCACATATGTCTTTAAGCACTATAATAATAGAAATTGAAGTAAACAAGGAGGGTATAGATTTTGAAAAACTCATCACCAGTATTCAAAACAGTCCAAAAGTAACTGAGTGATAATAGCTGATGAGTGATGATAATTCTTAACAATAGTTAATATGTAGAATTCATACGCATACTAAATACAACATTAGAGCATAATTAGATGCTAATAAAATGAGACTAATAACACCAATCTTCAAGATACATCAATTAATACTATGAATAAATACAAGTTAAATAAAAGGAAGAAAGGCCTATTTGCAAATGAACCTTCTACAACAAAACCTTTTCAATAGCATCAACAGGTTCTACCATCAGTGACTTCTATCAGGAGCTTGGAGTATTCTTAAAAATGTCCCAATTTTAGGCTTACTACACAAACACACTGATATGGCAATTGCTACATTGTACTAATATTGGAGTAAGACACAAATATCTAAAACTCACTTTTCCTTTACTATAGTCCCATAATTTTAGAGTGCTGAAATGTAAGTATTGATAGCTATATCATAACATATCCATGAATAAAGAAATTGACAAGAAAATTAATACACTTCTACTGTACATACAAGAAAGGTTTATACATGCCTAGAGCTATAGGTAGGTCAAATTCTGCATAAAGTAGAAAGAAGTTTGCTATGGTACTCACTTATCAAGAGTTGCAGCAAGAATGTATTTGCCATTTGGAGAGAATCTTACAAATGATACTGGTGGATTTTCATCATCTGCGAAAGAATAATATATACTCAACTAATATATATTACTGTGAGGAAAACCATCAATGGAAGAAACATTTACAAATAATGCACAAAAATGATGATAATGGTGTAGAATGACATAGAGCCTGCTCAAACAGAATTAGCTAGAGATCAGGTGCATTTAGTGTAGCTCATAAAGGATACAAAACTCTTATATGTTTTACAATGTTTCCATAAATCCTAACCAGGGCTGATTAAAAGTATTTTGTGTCTGCGAGCACACAGCTGTACATGAGGTGAGCCTACAAGTATACACCTGTTTTTTATAAGAAAACCATAATTTTGCCTGAGCCTCAATTTTCTTAACTTTTCGTGAAGTTGAGCCTGAGACTTTTGTAACTTTTTCTTAACCTATACTGAAATAAACTGGCCAAAAATGTTTACAATTTCATTATTAACATTGCATACTTGAATCTGAATTCCATCTACAGCATTATGAATGCAACAATGAGGAAATATCAATTTTTGGCCAATAAAAATACTAAATTTTGGAAATTGCGCCTCGTGATTGTCTTAAGATATTCTAAAATTTTGACCATTTGAGCCTCATTTTCATATAAACTTTTTTCTTATAAAAAAACATGTAATATGACTTAACTGATAGAAAGGCAAAAGGAAATCGCTGATGTGCTTCTACTTAGGTCTTAGTTTTATTAAAAGAAGTTGCTTTAATGAAGAACACACTGCAATACATTAAATCATTTTTGACATTTAAGGGGTGCCATTAATTGCAAAACAAGCGTTGCTAATTCCAAAGATATTGATATTCATCAAGCTGCTGAAAGATTTTAGGAATTATTTATACTTGGGAGTGTCACACTGGCACACCCCCAGTGCACTATTGCACTGGCCCTGCTGCTTCTAGAGAATGAACTCTAGGTAATGTGGATGGTTACTCAAGGTCTAACTCAAGCTATGAAACTTGCCATCTTCAAAATTGTGGTGTCTAGGTTAGGATCCATTGCAGATCATAAAGGTGCTCGTCCATTTCAGATTAAATATATTATCTGCAGTGAATGCAAGCTTTGTTGGCAAAATTTTGAAAACATAAGATGGCAAGGTTCACAACCAGAACTAGCTTTTGAGTTAATCTGCTACAACAACTGATAAGGTTAGAATTTCGCAAAGTTCTGTACAATAAAGAATCACTTGATAAGAAACTCAAGGTCATAGAAAAACAGACACATAACAAACCATAAATGACCAGAAGGATTTGAAACAGAACTATGTTATTCACATACCAATCAGAGTTTTCAAACACTGTCCAGAAGCTGTATCCCAGATTCGGCTATTGGCAAAAAGCAAATAATCATGTAAAAGAATTGTTGGTATATCATCTAC